>WNWK01003061.1:85000-181913 GCA_009830355.1 Cherax destructor
AGATTATAAATGACAACCAGCACATATTCAAGGAAGGCAAATCCTGTGTCACAAACCTCCTGGAGTTTTATGACAAGGTAACAGAGGTAAAACACGAGAGAGAAGGGTGGGTTGACTGCATTTTCTTGGACTGCAAGAAGGCCTTCGATACAGTTCCTCACAAGAGATTATTGCAGAAGCTAGAGGAACGGCACTGCAATGGATCAAAGAATACCAAACAGGGAGGCAACAACGAGTCATGGTAAGTGATGAGGTATCACAGTGGGCGCCTGTGACGAGCGGGATCCCACAAGGGTCAGTCCTAGGACCAGTGCTATTTTTGGTATATGTGAATGACATGTTGGAAGGGATAGACTCAGAAGTGTCCTTGTTCGCAGATGATGTGAAGTTAATGAGGAGAATTAAATCAGATGAGGATCAGGCAGGACTACAAAGAGACCTGAACATGCTGGACACCTGGTCCAGCAACTGGCTTCTCGAATTTAACCTCGCCAAATGCAAAGTCATGAAGATCGAGGACGGGCAAAGAAGACCGCAGAGTATAGGCTAGGTGGCCAAAGACTGCAAACTTCGCTCAAGGAGAAAGATCTTGGGGTGAGTATGACACCGAGCACGTCTCCGGAAGCACACATCAACCAGATAATTGATGAAGCATATGGGCGCCTGGCAAACCTGAGAATAACGTTCCGATACCTTAGTAAGGAATCGTTCAAGACACTGTACACCGTGTACGTCAGGCCCATACTAGAGTATGCAGCACCAGTTTGGAACCAACACCTGGTGAAGCACGTCAAGAAATTAGAGAAAATGCAAAGGTTTGCGACAAGGTTAGTTCCAGAGCTAAGCGGAATGTCCTACGAAGAAAGGTTAAGGGAAATCGGCCTTTCAACACTGGAGGACAGGAGGTTTAGGGAAGACATGATAACGACATACAAAATACTGCGTGGAATAGACAAGGTGGATAGAGACAGGATGTTCCAGAGAGGTGACACAGAAACAAGGGGTCACAATTGGAAGTTGAAGACTGAGTTGAGTCAAAGGGATGTTAGGAAGTATTTCTTCAGCCATAGAGTGGTCAGGAAGTGGAATAGTTTAGCAAGTGATGTAGTGGAGTCAGGAACCATACGAGGTATGATAAAGCTCATGGAGCAGGGAGAGAGGGGACCCAGTAGCGATCAGTGAAGATGCGGGGCCAGGAGCTGAGGCTCGACCCCTGCAACCACAATTAGGTCAATTAGGTGAGTACACACACGTTAAAGATGTGTAAAATACTGAGAGGAATTGCCGAGGTAGACAGGGGTAGAATCTTGCAGAGATGGGACACAGCAACAATGGGACACAGCAACAATGGGACACAGCAACAATGGGACACAGCAACAAGGGGACACAGCAACAATGGGACACAGCAACAAGGGGACACAGCAACAAGGGGACACAGCAACAAGGGGACACAGAAACAATGGGACACAGCAACAATGGGACACAGCAACAATGGGACACAGCAACAAGGGGACACAGCAACAATGGGACACAGCAACAAGGGGACACAGCAACAAGGGGACACAGCAACAAGGGGACACAGCAACAAGGGGACACAGCAACAAGGGGACACAACTGGAAGTTAAAAACTCAGATAAGTCACAGGGATGTTAGGAAGTATTTCTTCATTCATAGAGCTGCCAGAAAGTGTAACAGTCTGGAGAGTGAAGCAGAGGAGGCAGGATCCATACATAGCTTTAAGAAGAGATATGATAAAGCTCATGTAGCAGGAAGAGAGTGAACCTAGTATCGACTAGCAAAGAGGCGGGGCCAGCAGCTGTGTCTCGACCCCTTCAACCACATACAGGTGAGTACATGTATGAGAGTACTCAAACACACATTAATGCACATAAACATGCACATTTACAGATACACTCACTCCCTGTCTCACACTCACTCAGACACACTCACACACGGGCCAGGAGCTATGACTCGACCCCTGCAACCACAAATAGGTGAGTACACACACACGCGCGCGCGCGCGCGCAGACACACACTAAAATGCACACAAACACATACACATCAGAAATCCATACACGACGGGAAGAAAACATTGAGTAATTGTCGGTGAAGAGACGTCAGAATGAGTATTCCGATGTGTGGGGTGAAACAAATGTGGAGAATACAAGCAGACGTGAGCCAGGAAAGACTGCAAATAGGTCTTGAGAGACTGCAGGTCTGGTCTTACGAGTGGCCATATAAGTTTAGCCCCATGAAATGCAAAGTTATGAAGTTTGCAAAAGGGCAAAGAAGACCACTGTCGGAGTACAGCCTCGGGGGTCAAAGGCTGCAAATCTCACTCAGTGAAAAAGACCTTAGGGTAAGTAACTAGCATATTCTCTGAGGCGCACATCAACCAAATAACTGATGCAGCAAATGATCATTCGGAAAATGTAAGACTTGCTTTTAGACCTCTAAAAAAAGAAGTTATTCACGACATTATACTCAATGTACGTCTGGCCCATATTGGAGTATGAAGCACCAGTATGGAACCTCCACCTTTAAAGATGTTGGGGAAAATGAAAATGTTCACAATGAGACTAACTCCAGAGCTAAGGGGTATGCCATATGAGGGGAGGTTAAGGGAAAGCATCCTGATGGCACTGAAGAACACGACTAGTAATGAAAGAAACACATACAAAATGCTGAGAGGAATTGGGAGATGGGAAACAGGTACACGAGGGCACAGCTGGAGGCTGGAAACACAGATGATCCACAGGGATGTCAGGAAGTATTTCATCAGCCTTAGATTATTATTATTATCAAAACTTCGTGATAAACCACCAATTCAACAGCCTTAGAGTAGTCAGGAATGTAACGATCTAAAGAATGAAGTGGTAGAGGCAGTATCTATACATAGCTTTAAGAAGAGGTACGACAAGTTGAGTATATATAGGTGAACACACACACACAAACTGGAACCATCTGGAGAGTGATATAGTGGAGGCAGAATCCATATATAGCTTTAAGAAGAGATACGATAAAGCTTATGGATTATTATTATTATTATTATAATCATGGGGGGATGGCGCTAAACCCGTAGGATTATACAGAGCCTGTGAGGGGGGATGGAAGGCATTCAGGCTCAATTCAGGAAACTGGAGCACAGATCCAATTCCCTAGATCAAGAGCCAATAGCTGTTACTCGTCCCCTGCAACCAAAAATAGGTAAGTACACCACTGTTACAATATGTGACATTGATTAAATGAAGATAAATCCAGAGAATACTAGTCTGTTTCTGGGCTCGTAAGTTTGTTAGTGAGAATTCTAGTGCAGTTAACGTGCATATTATGTGGCTTATCAATAGCGCATTTAGATTACAATTGGACGAATACAAACCAACCAAATAAAAGTTGAGATCATTATTAAAAAATTGTCTGGTTAGTAACGTTCACAAAGTAAGTTGAATAATTAAAGAGATAGTCTCCTTTACAATTGTTGCAGCGTAGTTTATTATACATGTATATCACACTTATTCTGTTCTTTACGTAACATTCATAGTGCTATGGGCACTTTGGATAAGATGCTCTGCAGTATATTCTTAATATGTACCATCTGGTACGGTGCTATGAGATCTTCTCATAAGTATTCAAGTAATATTGGTATATAAGTGTATGTTCGGTATGTGCTCGACTTAGAATGTTACTGACAAAAATATATCCCTATACTATACACAAATATCCCGCACATAGAAGAGAGGAGCTTACGACGACGTTTCGGTCCGACTTGGACCATTTACAAAGTTACACTAACAAAAAGGAGAGAAGGAGGGAGTATATATAGACCAGCAGACAGGGATCATCGAGACAATCAGACAGCTTGATGGAACAATAGAACGACAAATCCGCTGAAAAGTGATAATGCTCGAAGCAGCAGTAAACAGCATAGCGTCAGGAACAATGAGATCAAAACCACCATAACTGGAGACCATCAACAGATCCTCCACAAAAAGGCATAAAACTCCATTATTACAAAAATTGAGTTCAACAATTCCAAATTCTCGACTACGACAGAGCGCAGATGCCAGAACAATTGTAGACCGAGAGTTGAACTCGGGACCACAAATACAGTGTCTCACAACCTCTGAAAATGTCAAATATGATTAAGTTTAAATAATGCTTTGTAAACAGTCACACACAGTTAAAAGATGTATGTCCTGGCTCACTGATGCAAACATACTCTACCAAAAATAGAGTCTAAATCACACAAGCTGACGAGAACAGCATTCTCTCAGACAGAACAGAAAGAGAGGTGGAGGCTGGCCCTGCAGAGACACCGTCAGGTGGCTCCTACCAGCTTAACAGTCGCGGCACCAACTGTGAAACAAGAAGGCCGGTAGTTTGCAGTGTTGGCAGCCAGTTAAAACTCTCCTACAGCGAACACAGCGACTGTTGTGGTTGTTACATACTGCTTCATAAGCTAAATGTATAATTCAAATAATAATATAAAGCAAGAAATTTTCGTTTTAGCTAATAACGAAAAAATCAGCAATATATAATTAGATGAAAGGCAATTTATACATATTATTAGTGGTGTCCGTTTTTTCTGAAGACGCTACACTCTGTTTGCAGTTAATGTGAAGCTAATGCGAAGAATTCAAAGGGATGAGGATCAGGCAGGTCTACAAAGGGATCCGGACAGGATACAAACCTAGTCCAATAAATGGCTCCTGGAGTTAAACCCCACCAAGTGCAAAGTCACGATCATTAAGGTCAAAGAAGACCGCAGATAGAGTACAGGCTAGGGGAGCCAAAAGACTGCAAACATCACTCAAGGAAAAGGATCTTAGGGTGAGTATAATACCTAGCACATCTTCTGAGGTACAAATCAACCAAATAACTATTGCAGCATATGGGCGCCTGGCAAACCTAAGAATAGCATTTCGACACCTTAGTAAGAAATCGTTCGTCAGGCCCATATTGGAATATGCAGCACCAGTATGGAACCCCCACCTGTTCAAGCACGTCAAGAAATTAGAGACAGTGCAAAGATTTGCAACAAGACTAGTCCCGGGGTATGTACCACAAGAAGAGGTTAAGAGAAATGGGTCTGATGACACTGCAGGAGAGGAAGCATACAGGGGACATTATAATGACATATAAAATAATGAGAGGAATTGAAAAGGTGGATAGGGACAGGATGTTTCAGAGATGGGACACAGCAACAAGGGGTCACAAATGGAAGTTGAAGATTCAGATGAGTCAGAGGGATTTTAGGAAGTATTTCTTCAGTCATAGAGTTGTCAGGAAGTGGATTAGTCTGGAAAGTGACGTAGTGGAGGCAGGAACCGTACATAGTTTTAAGACGAGGTTTGATAAAACACATGGAGCAGGGAGAGAGAGGACCTAGTAGCAATCAGTGAAGAGTTGGTGCCAGAAGCTATGTCTCGACCCCTGCAACTACAAATAGGTGCGTACACACACACGCAAAAGGGGGAAACACGTCCCAGGTGGCAAATTTTCGGAGAATCGAGTGGTATACAAGAGGAAGAAATCGGCCTCTCAAAGTAATCTTCAAGACAGAATCAGCCCGAACCATGATCCTGGAGGAAAAAGCCAGGCTGAGGGCGACTCGGGCATACCAGAATGTATACCTCGATCGGGACAGAACGCAGGAAGAAAGGGTGGCCCTGAAGGAGAGGATAAGAAGGCGAAGAGAGAAGCGAGAGGAGGAGACAAGGAGGAATGGAGGAAACCAGGTCCAAGTAGAAGGACAAACACACCCACCGGAAGCACTCACGGAGGGCCTCCAAACACAACAACCCCAAAGCAACCATACATTTTAACCCCACATACACACATCACTCCCCCTGTCCCCACCCCATCAACCCAAAACCCACCCTCACAAATACCCCCATCACAAACCCCACCCCACCATCCCATACCCCACTCATACAATTCCCCCCACCCATGCAGCAACCTCCTATGGGCACTCTGCCCACACCCCCCACAACCCCCCAAGATCCCCCCAGGGCCACAGTCTTGGAAACGAGGTTGAAGGTTTGGTACACAAATGCGGATGGAATCACAAATAAATATGAAGAGTGGAATGAAAGAATTGATGAGAAGTTCCCAGACATCATAGCGGTCACAGAAACAAAACTCACTGAGGTAATAACAGACGCAATCTTCACACAGGGTTATCAGATCCTGAGGAAAGATAGAAGGAGCAGGGGAAAGGGGGGTTGCACTGCTCGTAAGGAACCATTGGAAATTCGAGGAAATGAAAGGAATGGAGGTGTGTAGGGAAAGGGACTTTATAGTAGGTATCATCCAGTCTGGGGAGCACAAGATAGTCATTGCAGTGATGTATATCCCACCACATAACTGCAGGAGGCCAGGAGAGAAATATGAAGAGAACAACAGAGCAATGGTGGACACACTGGCGGAGGTGGCAAGAAAAGCGCACTCGAGCAGAGCAAAGTTACTGGTCATGGGCGATTTCAACCACAGGGAGATCGACATGGAAAACCAGGAACCACCTGGGGGTCCAGAAACATGGAGAGCCAAGATGATGGACGTGGTACTGGAAAACCTGTTGTACCAACATGTCAGGGACACGACCAGAGAGAGAGGAGAGAACGAACCAGCAAGGTTGTACCTTGTATTCACCCTCAGCAGCTCTGACATTGAGGACATAACACACGAGAGCCCCTGGGAGCCAGCGACCATAGTAGAGTTACAGGTGGAGAGGGAAAACGGTACTGAAAGAGACAAACCAAACTTTAAAAAGAGGAGACTACATGGATAGGAGGAACTTCCTGCAGGAGGTTCAGTGGGAAAGGGACATGGAAGGACAGTCAGTAAATGAAAAGATGGAATACGTAGCGACAAAGTGCAAGGAGGCAGAGGAACAGTTTATACCCAAATGCAAAAGATTAAATGGGAAGGCCAGAAAGAGCCCCTGGTTTAACCAAAGGTGCAGGGAGGCAAAGAATCAGAGTGCCAGAGAATGGAAAAAGTACAGAAGGGAAAGAACCCAAGAAAACAAAGAGATTAGTCGTAGAGCTAGAAACGAGTATGCACAGGAGCGGAGGGAGGCCCAGAAACAGTACGAAAATGACATAGCATCGAAAGTCAAGTCTGACCCGAAACTGATGTACAGTCACATCAGAAGGAAGACAACAGTCAAGGACCAGGTGATAAGGCTGAGGAGAGAAGATGAGGAACTCACAAGAAACGACCAAGAGGTATGTGAGGAGCTCAACTCGAGGTTTAAGGAAGTATTCACAGTGGAGACAGGAAGGCAGCTGGGTAGACAGGACAGAGTGCGACACCAACAAGGAATATATCAAGTGCTGGAGGGCATACACACAACTGAGGAGGAGGTGAAGCAGTTACTCAGTAACCTTGACACCTCAAAGGCGATGGGTCCGGAAAATATCTCCCCGTGGGTCCTTCAGGAGGGAGCAGAGGTGCTGAGTGTGCTACTTACCATAATATTCAACACATTTCTTGAAACTGGGCAGCTACCTGAGGTATAGAAAAAGGCCAACGTAGTCCCCATTTTTAAGAAAGGAGACAGAAAAGAGGCACTAAACTATAGACCGGTGTCATTTACGTGTATAGTGTGCAAAGTCTTGGAGAAAATCATCAGGAAAAGAATGGTGGAGCATCTGGAACGGCACAGGATAATCAACGCACGGATTCATGGAAGGCAAATCCTGTGTAACAAACCTCATGGAGTTCTATGACAAAGTAACAGAGGTAAGACAAGAGAGAGAAGGGTGGGTTGATTGCATTTTCCTGGACTTCAGGAAGGCCTTCGACACAGTTCCTCATATGAGATTAGTGAAGAAGCTGGAAGACCAAGCGTGTATAACAGGAAGGGCACTGCAATGGATCAGGGAATACCTCACAGGGAGGCAACAACGGGTCATGGTGCGTGATGAGGTATCACAGTGGGCGCCTGTGACGAGCGGGATCCCACAGGGGTCAGTCCTAGGACCAGTGCTATTCTTGGTATATGTGAATGACATGACGGACGGGATAGACTCAGAAGTGTCTCTGTTCGCAGACGATATGAAATTAATGAGAAGAATCAAATCGGATGAGGACCAAGCAGGATTTCAAAGAGACCTGGACAAGCTGGACATCTGGTCTAGCAACTGGCTTCTCAAATTTAATCCCACCAATTGCAAAGTCATGAAGATCGGGAAACGGTAAAGAAGACCGCAGACAGAGTACAGGCTAGGTGGACAAAGGCTACAAACCTCGTTAAAGGAGAAAGACCTTGGGATGAGTATAACGCCAAGCACGTCTCCGGAAGCACAGATCAACCAGATAACTGCAGCAGCATATGGGCGACTGGCAAATCTAAGATTAGCGTTCCGTTACCTTAACAAGGAATCGTTCAAGACACTGTACACCGTGTACGTCAGGCCCATACTAGAGTATGCAGCACCAGTCTGGAACCCACACCTGGTCAAGCACGTCAAGAAATTAGAGAAAGTGCAAAGGTTTGCGACAAGGTTAGTACCACAGCTCAGGGGACTGTCCTACGAAGAAAGGTTGAGGGAAATAGGACTAACAACACTGGAGGACAGAAGGGTTAGAGGAGATCTGATAACGACATACAAAATACTGCGGGGAATCGACAAGGTAGATAGTGACAGGATGTTCCAGAGAGGGAACACAGAAACAAGGGGGCAAAATTGGAAGTTGAAGACTCAGATGAGTCAAAGGGATGTTAGGAAGCATTTCTTCAGCCATAGAGTAGTCAGGAAGTGGAATAGTCTAGCAAACGATGTAGTGGAGTCAGGAACCATACATAGCTTTAAGACGAGGTATTATAAAGCTCATGGAGCAGGAGAGAAGATACCCAGTAGCGGACAGTGAAGAGGCGGGGCCAGGAGCTGAGTCTCGACCCCTGCAACCACAATTAGGTGAGTACAATTAGGTGAGTACACACATCTACTGCACGCATGAATTATATACTGAACAAGTTCAATGAAGTCATAAATACCACTGATAAAGACATTGTAGCAGTCTGCTACGTATTATTACTGGGCAACTTTATTTAGGCAACAATGTCGCCTCGTGAGTTACTTGTTAAGCTGCTGGTTGACGAGCATTATGTGTTGTCTAGCTCCTTTGTTATGGGTTTTGAAATATCAGAATGTTGTGGCAAAATTAACTAAATGTTATATTATTCACCTAAGGCAATGCACAGAAAAATAAACAAAAATAAATAACTCAGATTTCCTCGCCTGGTGGTGGACCCCGGTACGTCATCCAGGAGGAGAAATACAGAGATGAAAAATTGTGGTCCTTATCTCATGTGTTTTAACGTTCTCTGTGGTATCCCGTTTTTACCTCTCAAAAAAGTAATGGTTTTAAAATTTTGGGAGGCTTTCACTCAATGAAAATACGTATATGAACTTTTGATTTCGCCACTGGCAATACTTCATTCAAAAAAGTGGGAGGGGTAGCATGGGTTTGAAGGCAGCTTTCCTACAAAATTCTTATTCACTGTGTGAGGGAGGAGACTGAATTAGCATTCTTGTCAGAAGTATCTGTATATACACACCAAAAAAAATGTTGTTTCACATTTCATTTTGTAGTGGTGAGAGGAGAGGGTGCCAGTATAGTATATAGTCTGGGGAAGGCGTGTTCGTATATAGTCTGGCAGAGGGTGCCGGTGGGGGTGGTAGTATATAGTCTGGGGAGGACGTGCTACTATTTATTTCGGGGACGAGATGCCAGTATTTTGTCTGGAAACAAAGAGAAAGAATTTAGTCGGAAGAGGGAGTGCCAGTATTTAGTCTGAGGGAGAAGTGAAAGCAATCAGTCTGGAGAGAGCGTGCCAGTCTTGTTCTTGGAAGGGAATACAAGCATTTAATCTAATTCTCCTCAAAGTGAGGCTCCTTGATACCAGTTTCTAATCCAAGTGACTGGAGTTGCCGTCCCCTTCCTTGTATCGAACCTGAATACCTCCCATTTCTCCAAAGTTCAGTATGATCCTTAGAACTTTTCCATGCATGTAATAATAGTATCAGGCAAGGATAGACCTGGGAGTGATCATGTCTGAGGATCTCCCCTTCAAGGACCATAACATTGTATCAATCGCATCTGCTAGAAAAATGACAGGATGGATATTGAGAACCTTCAAAACCAGGAATGCCAAACCAATGATGACACTTTTCAGGTCGCTTGTTCTATCTAGGTTGGAATATTGCTACACACTAGCTGCACCTTTCAAGGCAGGTGAAATTGCTGACCTGGAAAGTGTGCAGAGAACCTTCACGGCACACATAACTGCGATAAACCACCTCAATTACTGGGAACGCTTGAAGTTCCTAAACCTGTACTCCCTGGAACGCAGGCGGGAGAGATACATTATTATATACACTTGGAAAATCCTAGAGGGATTGGTACCGGGCTTGCACACGAGTCACTCCCTACGAAAGCAAGACTCGGCAGACGATGCAACATCCCCCTAATGAAAATCAGGGGTGCCACTAGGACGTTGAGAGACAGCACAATATGTGTCAGGGGCCCAAGACTGTTCAACTGCCTCCCAGCATACATAAGGGGGATTACCAATGAACCCCTGTCTTTCTTCAAGCAGGCGCTGGACATGCACCTAAAGTCGGTACCTGACCAGCCAGGCTGTGGTTCGTTCGTTGGACTGCGTGCGGTCAGCAGTAACAGCCTGGTTGATCAGTCCCTGATCCACTATGAGACCTGGTCACGGACCGGGCCGCGGGGGCGTTGACCCCCGGAACTCTCTCCAGGTAAACTGCTAAAGGATTCTAGAATTTAAGCTGAGGAGGGAGTGAGTATTTATCCTAGAGAAGTGTTACTATTATTTAATCTGGGAAAGGTGCCAGTATTTAGTGTGGAGAGGTGGCAGTATTTAGTGTGGAGAGGTGGCAGTATTTAGTGTGGAGAGGTGGCAGTATTTAATATGCGGAGGGGTTGCCAGTACTTAATCTGAGGTAGTGCAGGTATTTATTCTGGGTAGGGGATGGTAGTAATTAATCTGGAGAGGGGTTGCCAGAAGATAGTCCAGGGAGGGAGTGTCATTATTTTATCTTGTGAAGGGGTGCCAGTATTTAGTCAGGAGAGGTAGTGCCAGAATTTAGACCGAAATGGGGATGATCACGTCCGGTTTTCAAATGCCGAATTTATACTCATTGTATTGGTGAAAGTCAATGAAGAATCTTTCGTATAAGATACAGTTGTACGGTTGTTTAGTTGTTAGAAATGAAACAACTGAATTACGGTTTTCATGCTATACATGGAATCCTCTTTCATAGGTAAGTTTCGGAATGATTTCAACTGTTAAAAACAATGTGAGTTTCGGATTAAGGATTTAATTAAAAATTCAACATTTTCTGAGATATATTCTTGCATCTTCAACAAAAGATTGAGTGTTGTTTCAGCGGCCAGGACTCCAGGCTCTGAGATATTCAAAACAATTATAGAATTCTTTGGTGCAGCAGCAAAGAAGAACGAAACTGAGTATGTTTCGTCTTCATCTCATCCCTCGACCTCTGATTCACCTCCAGCATCCTCCACCTCTACGATGTTTTCACTTCCACTGAGCACTGTGCGACGCTGCTCTATTTTTCTCCACCTCTATTACGAACATGTTCGATGTTGCGTGGCTGATTAATTATTTTTTTTACATTAGTGGAAGTAATACGTGTAGGGGGAAAATCAGGTCTGAAATGTAAGGTGTTCTACGTCAGTTTAATGAGGAAAGAAATATTCTCGCAAATGAGCAGGTGCCAATTGCAAATGGTGAGATCGGATGATATAAAAGACCTGAAATGAGTAAACATCATTTACACCATTTACACAGTGGTATCCACCGTGCTGTGGTTTATTAAGATGAAACTCAATATCTCTGATTGTTGCAGTCTGATAAACAAACATGGGTCAAGGTTCCGAAGTACCTTCATTATGAAACAGTCACAGTAAAATAAATTGGCTATTGATGTCCTTAATGACAACAGACGAATGATTATATCTACAAGTTTTTGACCATTTCCATGACTTTCAGAAAGTGGACTCAGTCTCTGGCACCTCCAGTCCACTTGCATCAGCTTTATAGTAACGAAATCGAAGCATTTTCTGAGAAATGCTTGGTACAGTTGCTGAGGTCTTCGTGACAGCTGGGTACAGTTGCTGAGGTCTTCGTGACAGCTGGGTACAGTTGCTGAGGTCTTCGTGACAGCTGGGTACAGTTGCTGAGGTCTTCGTGACAGCTGGGTACAGTTGCTGAGGTCTTCGTGACAGCTGGGTACAGTTGCTGAGGTCTTCGTGACAGCTGGGTACAGTTGCTGAGGTCTTCGTGACAGCTGGGTACAGTTGCTGAGGTCTTCGTGACAACTGGGTACAGTTGCTGAGGTCTTCGTGACAGCTGGGTACAGTTGCTGAGGTCTTCGTGACAGCTGGGTACAGTTGCTGAGGTCTTCGTGACAGCTGGGTACAGTTGCTGAGGTCTTCGTGACAACTGGGTACAGTTGCTGAGGTCTTCGTGACAGCTGGGTACAGTTGCTGAGGTCTTCGTGACAGCTGGGTACAGTTGCTGAGGTCTTCGTGACAGCTGGGTACAGTTGCTGAGGTCTTCGTGACAGCTGGGATACAAAAGCTGTAAATTTCTGGTTTTCTTTATAGGTTTATGGCTCAGTTGAAAAGTATTCAGTTAACAGTAAATTTATTTCTGCTCGCTTTATAAGTGGAAAAATAAACACATAAGCAGTATAATATGATCATTTATTGACAACGTTTCGCCCACACAGTGGGCTTTATCAAGTCACAAACAGATCTACCTGTGAAAGGTACGCGAGTATTTATAGGATGGAGTCAGGTGAAGAATCCTGGGTAGGTTGTGGGCCAACAGGCCTACTGGCCCATAACCTACCCAGCATTCTTCACCTAACTCCATCCTATAAATACTCACGTACCTTTCACCCAGGTAGATCTGTTTGTGACTCGATAAAGCCCACTGTGTGGGCGAAACGTTGTCAATAAAGGATCACATTATACTGCTTATGTGGTTATATTTCCATTGTGGTTGTATTTTATACAATTTATTTCCATCGCTATATAAGTAAAGGAAAATACATGAATTCTGCATTTCCTTCAGAAAGCCATTCAGATAAACGTAGTTCTGAAGGGTTGCTTGATGCTGTTTTGATTAATCTGAACAATCTTAGAATTTATTAAGTAGGTAAAAAAAAACCTTGAGAGTGCTGATAACTGATGATACAGCTGTTATTATTGGTAAGAATTGTATATTTTGGGCTAAGTTACAAACGAACTTACAGATAAATATATTTTGTATATGTATCGTACATGACAGGGGTCTGTTTTAGCATTTTCTGACGTATAATTATTAGTGATGAAAATCAAGCATTGGAGATCACATCTCCAAGTTGAAGCTTCATGCAACAGTTAGGACTAACGAAGTAAATCCAAATGAGTTTCCCCATCATTTAGAAGTTGGTTTTGAGAATCGGTTTGGAAGAACTTACGAGCCATAAAGAAACACTGGAACTATGTACGTACATCTAAGTACAGTACACGAGACGAGAAAGCATCGGCAAGAAGTTTATAAAAAATGCTGAAAGAATGTGATGGCCCAGAATATCTTGCAGCACTGATGCTAGAGTTGCTTAGGCTGTTTTAAACCTTGATAAGGTGAGTTAAAAGTCCTGGGCAACTCTTTATTTACTACAAGTACATGTACAAGGTATACTGTCCTAGCTGACATCAATGACACTACTATATAGAAAGCCCTTTGTTATGCAGAGCATTTCGGGCAAATTAAGTCAGTTTTGTCCCAGGATGCGACCCACACCAGTCGACAAACACCCAGGTACCCATTTTACTGATGGGTGAACATAGACAACCGGTGTAAGGAAACACGCCCAATGTTTCAACCCTCGCTGGGAATCGAACCAGGACGCTTGCCGTGTGAAGCGAGAGCTTTAGCCACCAGGCCACGGGTCACCAGTAAATAGCTGCTATTGCCTTTTTTCATGGTGTCGGACTTTAACCCAAGTGGAATGGAAGACAAACTCAAGGAATCAGTAGTTGACAGTGACAGAATGTAAAAGTTCCACAATTTTCTGTGATAACATCACAGATGGGAATGGAAAACTGTACCACTTATCGAAAATCGCCATATCTGGAACTATTTTCCAAACTGGAGGAAGCTTACCTGTCACTAACTATTGGCTGTGTAGTAATTTCATGTCATAGGAATAGAAGGCGGCGAGGCAGTCTTGCTACTGAAGACGCAATCAACAGTCACTGATATATTGCACTTAACAGGACTGTAACTGCACACTTAAATTCACGATCGGCTGCACAAATTATTGTTGCAGTTAGTATAGAGTCGCTGTAGTTTTCCAGTTGACGAATTCCACCAAAACAGAGAGTTTGTAATATTTTTTTTATTTTACCAAAGACAACACTGTCTGAATTAAAATCTTCTGAACTATTTACTTCTCCTTTCCTGATATTATATATATATATATATATATATATATATATATATATATATATATATATATATATATATATATATATGTTTATTAACACATCGGCTGTCTCCCACCTAGGCAGGGTGGCCCAAAAAGAAAAACTTTTGTCATCATTCACTCCATCACTGTCTTGCCAGAGGCGTGCTTACACTACATATATAAAACTGCAACATTAACACTCCTCCTTCAGAGTGCAGACACTGTGCTTCCCATCTCCAGGACTCAAGTTCGGCCTGCCGGTTTCCCTGAATCCCTTCATAAATGTTACTTTGCTCACACTCCAACAGCACTTCAAGTCCTAAACACCATTTGTCTCCATTCGCTCCTATCTAACACGCTCACTCATGCTTGCTGGAAGTCCAAGCCCCTCGCACTCAAAACCTCCTTTACCCCCTCCCTCCAACCTTTCCTAGGCAGACCCCTACCCCGCCTTCCCTCCACTACAGATTTATACACTCTCGAAGTCATTCTGTTTCGTTCCATTCTCTCTACATGTTCGAACCACCTCAACAACCTCTCACTTTGGAACACGGTTCCAAAGTGACACATCTTGTACCTCAAATCTTACAGAAATGTAAGAGACTCAGAAATTAGACAGTAAATACAAGGATGGGATGACTGCATTATACAAATAAATATTTCATAAGTCCGAGAAAAAATACTTTAATATGTTGTACATGAATGGTATAAAATACAGACAAGATGAAAATTAGACACATGTGCAACATCTGGGTATCTTTTTTGTAGACGTTTCGCCCTCCAGTGGCTTTATCAATACAAATTCTAGGACATAACTGAAATATAGAAGAACTATATACAAAATGTGAGGTAATCAGTCCCTCAGCCTTGGAGTTGGTATGAAGAACACCGTAGTCGTGAAGAACCTGGATCAAAAGATGGAAGGCTGGTGCTTATATACTGGCGTCTGCTACTCTTCCTGCTACCCTTCCCTTTACACCTGACGCCAAGTATATAAGCGCCAGCCTTCTTGCTTTCGCTCCAGAATCTTCACGACTACGGTGCTCTTCACCTCAACTCCAAGGCCGAGGGACTGACTACCTCATCTTTTGTATATAGTTCTACTGTCTTCCAATTATGTTCTAGAATTTGTATTGATAAAGCCACTGTTGGCGAAACGTCTACAATAAAAATACCCAGATGTTGCACATGTGTCTAATTTTCATCACTTTAATAGGATTGGTATTGAATGTTCAAATGCATATAAGCAATAGAAAATTGAGTAATGGTGAGAGGTAAAGTGAGAGAACGGTCGGACGTTACTGACGTTACCAATCATACTTCATGCCTATCATTTTTCTGATCTGTGTCAACGACCTTCCAGGTTGCTAGAAATCATACATATAAAATAGAAAGAAAAACCTGTTAAGGTCCACGTCGAACACTGAACTTGCAAAATAAACGAGAGTGAGTAACCTAAACCAACCAACATGCAAGTCATTATTCACAACAATTAAGGTTATAATTATAACCTTAATTTTTTAATGGTGGACTGGTAAGCCAGCGGAAGGCCTCGGTCAGATGACCAAAAGTTCCAGCTGTGGGTCATCATTTGACTAAGATCCTCGTCAGGAAACACTTGTCCTGTTTACTGACGAACCTAACCTGACGAACCTTGCCTAACCTAACCTAACCTGACGAACCTTGCCTAACCTAACCTAACCTGACGAACCTTGCCTAACCTAACCTAACCTGACGAACCTTGCCTAACCTAACCTGACGAATCTTACCTAACCTAACCTGACGAATCTTACCTAACCTAACGTATTCACAACATTTGTCTGAACACTACGAGAATATGCAGCCCCAAAAAATTAAAAACGTTTAAAAGAAATTTAAGTTGGATGGTTTTGCAACACAACTTGTTGCAGATAAATGAACAAAACCAACAAACAAAACATGAACTTCAACGCAACACTTGAAAAGTGAGAGAAAAAAAAGAGGAACGTGATCACAATATTCATGACAGAAAAATAAAATAGGTAAAACAAAAGGCTGTCCATCATAAACATAGAAATAAACATAATTTACAGTTGGGAATTGAATACACAGTTGACCCATAAACAAAATATCATCATACAGAGGAGACATAATAACTAAACAAGGCATGAAATGCTACGATAAAATAAGCAAAGATTTTCCGAGCCACCAGCAGGGGGAACTAGAAGCCACAGTTATAAATTCAGGAAAAACGTAACTGAAAAGACAGGAGAAAATATTTCTAGTGGAATTGAGCGGTAGACTGTTGGAGAGGAATTCAAGAGGCGGCAGTGTGTGCTACAACCACTCAAAATTTATTTATTTTTCGGCAGACAAGAACACCACGAGCATTTCTCTGTTTCTCTAACTATAAAATAGTTTCTCACGGAAAGAAATAATTATATACAACCAGTGGAAACTGAAAAAAAAATAGAATTAAAAATCTGGAAGAGGGAAGACATCACACCACAAGTGTTGCTCTGTGGTTATAAGCGGGTAATCATACACACAGCCACACTGACTATTATACTGCTACCTGTAATGACCAACAATCATATTCAAAAATGGGAAAAGTTTTAACAGTAAGGGCGTCACAGTACGTATCTCTGCTGCCGCCGCTTCCCTCACCTCTGCTCTTTAAGGGGCACGTAAGTACCCCTGTCATCTAATAACATGTTCATTTTTCCAATATAATCTACTTTGTCCATAATTACTATCGCATTTGCTTTGTCTGTTTCGTAAGGTGAAGTCCAGGATCTTTCCATAACTCAGGGCATAACTTAACAAATCTTTGAGGACAATTGTGTTGTAGAGGTCTGAGCTCAGACCTCTACAACACAATTGTCCTCAAAGATTTGTTGAGTTACGCCATGAATTAAGGAAAGATCCTAAACTTCATCTTACGAAACAGACAAAGCAAATGCGATAGTACTTTCGCACTTTCTACAAGATTGATGGACTGAACACATCGACTCCAGGCTGAGGGACTGATTACCTCAAACTCCTCCTCCTCTCCTTACACCTTTCTGCTTTGTATGGACTGATGAAGCCACTGTGTGGCGAAACGTTTCTTCAGTAAAGATTCCCATATGTTGCATAAGTGTCTCAATCTTCAACTTGTAGGTTTTAAACCATTTATGACACCTGTAGCTCTAATGTAAGAGACTAACTGCCCCGCTAGGTGTGGGGGAGGGAGAGTAAAGTACTGGTGAAGCGTGGAAAGGGAAGAGTGTTAGGGAAGTATTGGAATCGTAAATAAAGTATTGGGGGAGTGTGGGAGTTATGGGGAAGCGTTGGTCAGTGTTGAGGTTGATAATTAAAGTGTCAGGGGAGTGTGGTGGTTATGTGAAAGCGTTGGGGAGTTTGGGGGTCCTAAGTAGACTGTCAGGGGAGTGTAGGGTCATGGGGAAAACTGGGGAAAGTGTTGGGGTATTAAGGGAATATTGTAGTGGTGAAAAGTGATCTATCGAGTGGGAGTGATGGGGTGGTGGGGGATTTTAAGGCGTTATGGGGAGATCAGGGGGATAGTAGGGGTGTTTAGGGGTTTCGCTGGGAGCGGGGTGGAGGGATGTGAGGTAAAAGCTGTCCGAGTAATGTAAGTGGGATGTGCAGTGAAAAGTACAAGAGGAACAGTGAAACGTACAAGAAGAACAGTGAAAAGTACAAGAACAGTGAAAAGTACAAGAACAGTGAAAAGTACAAGAACAGTGAAAAGTACAAGAACATAAAAATTTACAAGAGCAGTGAAAAGTACAAAAAGAGTAGTGAAAAGTACAAGAGCAGTGAAAAGTACAAAAAGAACAGTGAAAAATATGAATAGTGAAAAGTAAAAGAGGAGCCGTGAAAAGGACATGAAGAACAGTGAAGAGTACAAAAATAATAGTGAAAAGTACAACAGCAGTGAAAGGCACAACAGCAGTGAAAGGCAGAACAGCAGTGAAAGGTACAACAGCAGTGAAAGGCACAACAGCAGTGAAAGGCACAACAGCAGTGAAAGGCACAACAGCAGTGAAAGGCACAACATCAGTGAAAGGCACAACAGCAGTGAAAGGCACAACAGCAGTGAAAGGCACAACAACAGTGAAAGGCACAACAGCAGTGAAAGGCACAACAGCAGTGAAAGGCACAACAGCAGTGAAAGGCACAACAGCAGTGAAAGGCACAACAACAGTGAAAGGCACAACAGCAGTGAAAGGCACAACAGCAGTGAAAGGCACAACAGCAGTGAAAGGCACAACAGCAGTGAAAGGCACAACAGCAGTGAAAGGCACAACATCAGTGAAAGGCACAACAGCAGTGAAAGGCACAACAGCAGTGAAAGGCACAACAGCAGTGAAAGGCACAACAGCAGTGAAAGGCACAACAGCAGTGAAAGGCACAACAGCAGTGAAAGGCACAACATCAGTGAAAGGCACAATAACAGTGAAAGGCACAACAGCAGTGAAAGGCACAACAGCAGTGAAAGGCACAACAGCAGTGAAAGGCACAACAGCAGTGAAAGGCACAATAACAGTGAAAGGCACAACAGCAGTGAAAGGCACAATATCAGTGAAAATCAGGAGAGAAGAAGAAAATTGGCAAATAAATTTTGAGAGGTTTCATTAGCGGAAAATACTTACCCAATCATGTTTTTTCAATCGTTCCACAATCATAATTCCAATCGTTATACAATCAAGCTGGTTCAACACACCCTACAATCAAGGTGTTTCAACCCACCATACAATTAAGGTCATTCAACCCATCCTACAATCAAGAGAATTTTACCCACCATACAATCAAGCTGGTTCAACCCACCCTACAATCAAGCTGGTTCAACCCACCCTATAATCCAGGTTGTTCAGTCTGTTCTACAGTCAAGTTTGCCTAGACTACCCTACACTCAAGCTTGTTCAACCCACTCTATAATTACGCTTGCTCATTCTACTGTTCAATCAAGCTTTTTCAACCCACCCTGTAATCAATTTGTTTTAGCCCACCTAGCATTCAAGTTTGTTCAACCCACTCTACAATCAAGATTGTTTAATCAATCCTGCAATTAAGATTGTTCAGTCTGCTCTACAATCAATCTTTTTCAACCCAGCCTGCAGAAAAGCTTGTTTTATCATTCTAAAATCAATCTTTTTATTAATTCTCCATCTACAGTCGTTTGATTACTTAATGGTCCAAGTTGGACCGAAACGTCGTCATAAGTTTCGGTCTTCTATGTGAGGGTTATTTATGTGTTGTTCCAGTCACGGTATTGTGTCTGTTTAATTTTTTATTTGTTATCAAGCTTATTCAACCTGTCCTGCAAGCATGACTGTTAAACCCGTATTACAATCACGCTTGTTTACCCACTCCACCAATGAAGCTTATTTAGCCTTCCTGCAATTAGGCTTGTTAGCCCGTGCAACAATCAAGGATTTTTTTTTTACACAGGGTTTGACAAGGTTAGGTTAAAGATCCCTAGCTTTATTGACAAGCTATTGACAAGTTAAGGATTCCTACCTACATCAGCTTATTTGAAAACATTTTTTTTTTTATGAAACATACAAGTAGGGAGCAGGATGAAGTTGGAGCCATCTGTGGGCCAGCATTTTCATTTTATCAACTGACTTTATCTCGTTGATATCATTATGCTGTACGAATGTGTTCCAGACTCGAGTCATCCTGGGGATAAATGATCTCAGGTGAAGTGATGTTCTGGAGAAGGGTACAACCAGAGTGAAGTTGTTGCTTTCTGCCCGTCTTGTGGTGTAGAAGCTTGCTTCTCTTTGTTTTCGAAGTGGAGCCAAGTGTGGTACTTTGACAATGTTGGCCTTGTACATAACAGTAAGGCCACCCACATCCCTCCTGTGTTGAAGGCTCTGCTGAAATGACAGATCTATCCAGGATGGGTCCAGGCGAGAGATGAGATGACTTGCTCTGTTCTCTACTCTGTCAAGCAGTCGCCTCGTGCAGAATCTTGCAACCCCTACTGTCAAGCAGATGCAAGAAACGTTGAAGTGCTGTAAGCTTCCTGGCTGCCTTGTTTGTAAGATTTACAACGTGGTTCTTCATGGTCAGTTTGGAGTCAAATTTCACCCCAAGAATATCATCTTCTTCCCCAGGTACCAACACTCTCCCATTCATACTTACTACTGCTCTGGCATTACCATCATGGTGCCTAGAGACCATCATCATTTGTGTTTTCTCAGGTGCAAATGTTACCTGCCATCGGTTTCCCCAAGCTGATATAGCTCTTAGCTATATCTGTACAGTCGTCTGCATATGCATGGGATTCTGGGATGAGATGAAGGTCATTGAAGTAGACATTCCATAACAATGACCCAAGCACACTTCCTTGTGGAACACTTGCCCCAATAGGATGTCTTGCTGATTCTGTTCCATTGAGAACTACCTTTAGAGATCTACTATGGAGGTAATCACTGTGGAGACATAGTGTAGAGTCTGCAATTTCCAGTGCTTGCAGTTTTGCCAAGACTCTGGTGCCACACTCGGTCGAAAGCACCAGCAATGTCCACTTCTACCACACAGCTGACTTTGGATTCGTCCAGTGACTGGTGCCATTTAGTCGAGAGGTTTAACAACAGATCAGCAGCAGAGTGACCTTTCCTGAAGCCATATTGACGGTCACAAAGTAGTGAGTGGTAGTCAAAACACTCTATCATATTTCTTGAGATTATTGTCTCAAGGAACTTGCCAGGGATTGACAGGAGTGACACTGGTTTGTAGATGCTGATTTCTTCTCAGCTCTTCTTTTTAGTGAACAGGGACTACATTTGCCTCTTTCCACAGGGAAGGTCATTTACACTGTACTAGGCAGTGTAAATGAGAGTTAAAGGTGCTGCTAGCTGGTCTGCACATCTCAGCAATCTTGCGCTCAACTTATCTGGGTCCACAGCCTTTTCTTGGTCAAGCAATTTACGAAGATGCACCTCCTCCTGCCTTAATGTCACCACTGACAGTTTTGACACAGGAACTTGCATTTTGGTAGCAAAGTGTTCGGCAAAGAGGTCTCTTGACTACTAGTAGAGGTGGTCCCATCCTGTCGATTTAGAGATGGAATAAGTTCATCAAGCAGATAATCTTGTCTGTCTTTGACCAGGGACCACCAGGTTTTGGAGCCCACTCTACCTAATGCTAGCTTTATTTTTGTGTCCACCTCCCATTTAGAGATGGCCCACTTTTGAACTTCACCCATATGCCTACAGGCTTGCCTGTGCAAGTTCCTGTTATAAGTAGTAGGATGTCTCTTATACCTTCGCCATGCCTTGTACTTAGCAGTAGCAGCCTCTCTACAACGAAACCTAATCTGTAGGTTCCGTCACATACTGCCGGTGAGGGATGTGTTCTTGTTGTAGATTAAGGATGTGTCCAGTGAAGGTATTCACTTGGTTGTCAACATCCCCTTGGAGAAGAGCATTCCAACCGGTGGTGGTGAGTTCAGAGCAAAGGGCTGGCCAATTACCTCTTTCCCATAGCCAGGTTGTGCGTGTGGACTCTTCATCTCATTCTGTTGGGACCTTCAGTGTTGTAAAAACAGCCTTGTGGTCAGACGATCCAACATAGCCGAGGGGTTGACAAGTGACTATACCTTCTGCCAGGTCACTCACTACTGGGTCAAGGGAGGAGCCAGAGATGTGAGTAGAGAAATTAACAAAGTTTCTCATGTAAAGCACTGCAAGGTCATCAAAGTTTCAAAGTTCCTCTGTATAAGATGTTGGTTGAGGTCACTAATAATTATGATATGTTGACAGTTGTGTTGGAGCAGAAGGAAGTCCACATTTTCCATTAGGAAGTTGATGGGGTCTGCATTTTGCCACTGAGGTCTGTACATAGCACATACTAGTACAGAGGTACTAGTGTTTATGCATAGCTTGAAGAACATCATTTCCAGATGAGTATGGATGGCAACGTCAATGTGCTTGGCATGTACACTTTTAGAGATGCACACAGCAACACCTCCTCCCTGCCCTTGCCTGTCTCTTCTCATCCATGAGGCGTAGCCAGCAATTCTTGCAAAATTTTATGGAGTCCTGTCTTCCAAAAATGTTTCAACAACAGCTATCATGTCGTGAGCTCTCCAACATTGGTAATGAAACATCTAATGTTGGCCGACAGGATGCTGATAGACTGGCTCCTCATGATGTGTTCAGCTTGAGGTGATGGGTGTGTAAGGCGTGTAAGGTGCCTGCCATGGAGAGAGGTAGGGCACCGATGCAGCAGCTGGGATGTAGGTCTGTGGTCTTGTATAAGGCACAAAACCACCTGCTGGGCTGAGATAAGAGTAGCTGAGTGGGTGACGAGTGAGTGTGTTCACCAATTCAGAGATCCTGTTGGTTTGTTCCGAAAACAGGTCTCTAAACAGGTAGTCCTGTCTGTCAAGTTCCTTTTTCTTCCGACACTGGTCCTCCTGATGTCCCATCTTGTGGCAGTAATTGCACCTGGTATCTCTCAGGCAGTTGTTAGTGGTGTGCTCCCTCCGGTGACAGCGACAGCACTGCCTAGGTGCCTGGGAGGGTGGACTCGTATTTGATGCACCTCTTGTGTTTTGCAGCTGATTTATCCGCACGTTCTGCCGCTGGTGAGTCTGATGACCGTTTTCCTGGGACTGTGTTGGTGGAAGGTGAGTCGGCTGTAGACGTCGTCTTCCTCTTCCACGTACTCTACCACGCCCTGTGCAGTTCTGACAGATGTGTCCCTGTTGTTCGTAGTTGTGATAGCCGAAGTTCGTAGTTGTGTAGTCATACACCCATCTCTTCATGCAACCACCATTTCACAAACCCACCTCTTCACATACCGACCACTTTACTCACTCACATCTTCATGTACTTATCTCATAGCGCGCGCACACACACACACACAACCCCACCAAGTACAAAGTCATGAAGATTGGGGAAGGGCAAAGAAGACCACATACGGAGTACAGTCTAGGGGGTCAGAGACTACAAACCTCACTCAAGGAAAAAGACCTTGGGATGAGTATAACACCAGGCACATCTCCTGAGGCTCACATCAACCACGGGCGCCTAGCAAACCTAAGAACAGCATTCCGACATCTTAATAAGGAATCGTTCAGGACCCTGTACACTGTGTACGTTAGGCCCATATTGGAGTATGCAGCACCAGTCTGGAACCCACACCTAGCCAAGCACGTAAAGAAACTAGAGAAAATGCGAAGGTTTGCAACAAGACTAGTCCCGGAGCAAAGGGGTATGTCCTACGAGGAAATGTTAAGGGATATCGACCTGATGACACTGGAGGACAGGAGAGATAGAGGGGACATGATAACGACATATAAAATACTGAGAGGAATTGACAAGGTGGACAGAGACAGGATGTTCCAGATATATCACGTATCACGTATGAAAGGCCCCTTGGAGCTAGTGATCACTTCGTTGTGTGTTTTGATTATATAGTTGAGCTTCAAGTGGAGAGGGGAGCAGGAATAGGAAGGGAGAAACGAAACTACAAAAGGGGGGACTACACAGGCATGAGGAACTTCCTACAAGACGTTCAGTGGGAGAGAGAATTGGCAGGAAAACCAATAAAAGAAATGATGGAATATGTGACAACCAAATGCAAAGAGGCAGAGGAGAGGTTTGTCCCCAATGGAAACAGAAGTAATGCGAAGACCAGAACGATTCCTTGGTTCACCCAGAGGTGTAGGGAGGCAAAAACTAAGTGTAATAGAGAATGGAAAAAGTACAGAAGACAAAGGACCCAGGAAAATAAAGAGATTAGTCAAAGAGCCAGAAACGAATATGCACAGGTAAGAAGGGAGGCTCAGCGACAATACGAAAATGATATAGCATCAAAAGTAAAGTCTGACCCGAAGCTGTTGTATAGCCCTATCAGGAGGAAAACAACAGTCAAGGACCAGGTAATCAGGCTGAGGAAGGAAGGTGGGGAATTCACAAGAAACGACCAAGAGGTATGTGAGGAGCTCAACATGAGATTTAAAGAAGTATTTACAGAGGAGACAGGAAGGACTCCAGGAATTCAGAATAGGGAGGTATACCAACAAGTGCTGGATGAAATACACACAACCGAGGAGGAGGTGAAGAAGCTGCTATGTGAACTCGATACCTCAAAAGCGGTGGGACCTGACAACATTTCTCCGTGGGTCCTTAGAGAAAGAGCATAGATGTTGAGTGTGCCACTAACAAAAATCTTCAACACATCCATTGAAAATGGGCAACTACCTGAGGTGTGGAAGATGGCAAATGTAGTCCCAATTTTTAAGAAAGGAGACAGACATGAGGCATTAAATTACAGACCTGTGTCACTGACGTGTATAGTATGCAAAGTCATGGAGAAGATCATCAGGAGGAGAGTGGTGGAAAGACACAAGCTTATAAACGACAACCAGCACGGTTTCAGGGAAGGAAAATCCTGTGTAACAAACCTACTGGAGTTTTATGACAAGGTAACAGAAGTAAGACACGAGAGAGAGGGGTGGATAGACTGCATTTTCTTGGACTGCAAGAAGGCGTTCGACACAGTTCCTCACAAGAGGTTAATGCAAAAGCTAGAGGATCAGGCACACGTAACAGGAAAGGCACTGCAATGGATCAGAGAATATCTGACAGGGAGGCAACAACGAGTCATGGTACGTGACGAGGTGTCAGAGTGGGCACCTGTGACGAGTGGGGTTCCACAAGGGTCAGTCCTGGGACCGGTACTGATTTTGGTATATGTGAAGGACATAACGGAAGGGATAGACTCAGAAGTGTCCCTGTTTGCAGATGATGTGAAGTTAATGAGAAGAATTAAATCAGTCGAGGATCAGGCAGGACTACAAAGAGATCTGGACAGGCTACAAGCCTGGTCCAGTAACTGGCTCCTTGAATTTAACCCTGCCAAATGTAAAGTCATGGAGATCGGGGAAGGGCAAAGAAGACCACAGACAGAGTATAGTCTAGGTGGCCAAAGACTGCAAACCTCACTCAAGGAAAAAGATCTTGGGGTGAGTATAATACCGAAACATCTCCTGAGGCACACATCAATCAGATAACTGCTGCAGCATACGGGCGGCTGGCAAACCTAAGAATAGCGTTCCAATACCTCACTAAGGAATCGTTGAAGACTCTGTACACCATATACGTCAGGCCCATACTGGAGTATGCAGCACCAGTTTGGAACCCACACCTGGTCAAGCACGTCAAGAAACTATAGAAAGTGCAAAGGTTTGCAACAAGACTAGTCCCAGAGCTAAGGGGATTGTCCTACGAAGAAAGGTTAAGGGAAATCGGCCTGACGACACTAGAGGACAGGAGGGTTAGGGGAGACATGATAACGACATATAAAATACTGCGAGGAACAGATAAGGTGGACAGAGACAAGATGTTCCAAAGAGGGGACACAGAAACAAGGGGTCACAATTGGAAGTTGAAGACTCCTATGAGTCAAAGAGATGTTAGGAAGTATTTCTTCAGTCATAGAGTTGTCAGGAAGTGGAATAGCCTAGAAAGTGACGTAGTGGAGGCATGAACCATACATAGTTTTAAGACGAGGTTTGATAAAGCTCATGGAGCAGGGAGAGAGATGACCTAGTAGCAATCAGTGAAGAGGCAGGGCCAGGAGCTATGACTCGACCCCTGCAACCACAAATAGGTGAGTACACACACACACACACACACTGGTGGTCTGGTGGCTAAAGCTCTCGCTTCACACGGCGAGGGTCTGGGTTCGATTCCCAGCCAGGGCAGAAACATTGGGCGTGTTTCTTTACACCTGTTGTCTATGTTCCCCATCAGTAAAATGGGTACCTGGGTGTTAGTCGATTGGTGTGAGTCGCATCCTAGGACACTGACCTAATCTGCCCGAAATGCTCAGCATAACAAGGGACTTTCTATATAGTAGTATGTCATTGATGTCAGCTAGGCCTGTATACCATGTACATGTACTTGTAGTAAATAAATATATTATTACTTCACATATCCATCTCTTCACATACCCACCTCTTCACATACCCACCTCTTCACATACCCACCTCTTCACATACCCACCTCTTCATATACCCACCTCTTCATATATCTACCTCTTCTTCGCATACCTCTCTTTTCACATACGTACCTCTTCACATACCTACCTCTTCACATACCTACCTCTTCACATACCCACCTCTTCACATACCTACCCTTCACATACCCACCTCTTCACATACCCACCTCTTCATATACCCACCTCTTCATACCTCTTCGCATACCTCTTTTTTCACATACGTACCTCTTCAAATACCCACCTCTTCACATACCTTCCTGTTCCCATACCCACCATTTCAAAGTTCCTCCTCTTCACACATCCATCTCTTCAAAATTCACCCTTTTCACATACCCATTTCTTCACATTCCTACCTTTTCACATAGCCACTTCTTGACATTTCTACCTCTTCAACTTCATACCTGATCACATGCCCAACTCTTCAAACTTCATCCTCTTCTTCACTCATCCACAACTTCAAACTTCATCCTCTTCTTCACTCATCCACCACTTCAAACTTCATACTCTTCAAACATCCATTTTTTCAATTTTCAGCCTCTTCACTCATCAACCTCTTCAAATTTCAAGCTCTTTAACACCCACCTCTTAGCATTCCCAACTCTTCAGGTACCTACCTCTTTACATATCAACCTCTTTACACATCCACCTCTTCATATACCCACCACTTCCTATACCTGACTCTTCATATACCCACCTCTTCACATTCCTACCTTTTCACATATCCACCTCTTTACATTCCTACTTCTTCACATATCTACCTCTTCACATACCCACCTCTTCACATACCCACCTCTTCACATACCTACCTCTTCACATACCTACCTCTTCACATACCCACCTCTTCACATACCTACCTCTTCACATACCCACCTCTTCACATACCTACCTCTTCACATACCTACCTCTTCACATACCCACCTCTTCACATACCCATCTCTTCACATACCCACCTCTGCACGCACCCACCTCTTCATACACCACCTCTTCAAACTTCAACCTCTTCAAACTATATCGTCTTCAAACTTTAACCTCTTCGAACTTCAACCTCTTCAAGCATCCACTTTTTCCCATTCACTTTTCTCTCACCCATCTCCGCGTTTTTACAAGTTTTATTCAATAATTTCACCACCTTTTTTTTCACTCTTATCCACCAACCTTCGCCTCTCCCGTCCACCTCCCTCACCCTCAC
Source organism: Cherax destructor (assembly GCA_009830355.1). Lineage (NCBI taxonomy): Eukaryota > Metazoa > Arthropoda > Malacostraca > Decapoda > Parastacidae > Cherax > Cherax destructor. The sequence continues at coordinate 112,715 of WNWK01003061.1, forward strand.
TCCTGTCTGCCAACCTCTCACCGTTCCATCGAAGAACCATCTCCTTTCCCACCCAAATCCCATACACATATGTCACCATTCCTACACCTCGATGCATCTCGCCTTCTTGCATCCCCCATCAGTGGTATCTTACGTAGGCACCGCAGCTTCCTGTACAAACACTTCGTCACCTGCAACTTGTTCTAGTATAACGAGCGATAATCGCACAAATTGAAAGTTTTCTCATCATTCTGGGTCACCTCATTGCTAGAAGTCTCAACCATGTATATAATTTGCATATTGGTAGTTAAATATAAGTTTTAATAGATTTATGTAATATGATACCAAACATAACCTGACCTAACCTAACTAACCTAATATCAAGCAAGAACTATCAATAACTTTTGCCAAACTTCATTACCTCCACACAATCACAACCATTCTCTGTCATCAATGGTTCTATCTCCTTCAGCTTCTTTCACTACTTTTTCCCTTTCCTTCCTCAACATACTTCTCCTCCTCTCACCATTACATCTGCCAACTCCTCTTCCTTCTACTACAACTACATCTACCTTTTCTAGTCACCTTGTGAAGCTGTTATTACAGGTATCTTGAAGGCTAATCAAAAGTCGTGGTAGATAGATGTGGACTTGATTGGATATGTACGTAGACTGGTAGCGAGAAGCCAAGCCAGGGATGCATCAGGGCAGGAAGTTGTTGCCATGGACCAGGGCAGTGAGAGCATGACAGCATGACTAGGCCGTATATCTGTAACTTTCCCAGTGACTGCCGGCAGATGTTGTTAGTGACATCTGGGTGGACTATTCAAGTGAATGAAAGGGAGGTCGTCATTTGCTAGGCGATGCACCAACTACGTCCTCGTTCCGACGTACCCTACAGCAATGTTCTCAACTGTAGTTAGAAAAACGTCTCTTCATTGGGGAGAAATAAAAAACTACTGCTGTTTAGAGGAGAAACGTTGATGAAGATATTCACTGTAGACAGTTTCTTCTGTCGTTCACGAGGCTGGCTCCTGTGGGCGATGAAGGCGATGGACACAAAAAGACGTCGCCTATAAGTAGGTAAAAAAGTCTGTATAATTTGTTACCTTACTCTGTCTAATGGGTGTTTCAGGATGTTGCAGCCATTCCGCTACAGTACTTCCTAATGTTGTGATAAACATCCTTGCAAAGAAGAACTGCCATAAGCTGAATAAGGGACTTTGAACTCTGAAAGGCAACAAACCTAACAAAGGGTTAAGATAACTCAGGCAATCTTACAAGAAACAGCACATTAACACAGGGAACAGTACTGCAAATTTTGAAGTCAATATACCAATGGTTAAATTACATACCCTGCGAGAATTAACTCCAAACTCCGCAAGGAAACTTTTGCGATTTCATTTCATCAGAGTAGTCGGGAAAGTCTGTCACGCAGAGTATAAAAGTTTCTACCAGGAACGCCGTCGTCTATCATGTCAGAAGTATGCACAGGAATGCCATAAGTATCTGTCGTCTGTTTATGGAGTCTCAATGTGTTTCTCTAGTGCAACTTCTGCTTGAAAATTACCAACATACTTCATACGTCAGGTGAGTTTTGATGTTCCCACACGCTATATCTATAACTTTATATTGTTTCCATGAAGTTTCTGAGGACATGGTATGGATCAATTACTTTAGGAAAGAATTTGTACATTCTACATAGGCTCTTATCTATGCAGAGGGACCCAGCAAAGCCAACATATTTGTGTTTACTATACACGAGTCATAACCAAAGGTGAATGTGAAGGGCGATGGGATGAAGGGAGTCAAACTTCTGGAAATCTTGTAATGTATTGTGAGCATCCAAAACAGCTACCAATGTCGAGGCAGATATCTACAGTGGACACATAAGCTTGCAAAATAATATAAGTTCGCTATGAATATAACATGACAGGCAAACACCCTTGCTTGTTTAAAACTGAGGAATCGGTCGGGGTTGTAAGAGCAGCGGCTCCATCCACTGCTTTCAGTTGAACAGGTTCGATCACAATCAGGAGACGACTAGGGTAACATTTCTGATAATGCCTATCCGAGGTTAGGGGCATGGCAAGCTATGCTACTGTAAGAACAGTGGTTGTAAAAAGATTCATCTGAAAAGGAAACAGAAGGGGAACGTCAAAAAAAAAAGGATTATGTCCAAACTGTCAACAGGAGCTACGCAGGGGTGAGGCGTAGAAATGAGAATTAAAGAGATGAGGAAAATGATCGCTGTCATTGAGATCAGGTACCACATACCAATCAGAGACGAAGAGCTTATGAGAGATTTATACATGAAAGAAAACGAGTGCGAGAATGGGGTGCCAGTATTTAGAACATGAAGAAAAAAAGCCTCTAACCGGTCCCCCAAGAAAGTCAATGGCCCCGTCCCATGAAGAAATTATAAGCATTAAAAGAGGGACAGAGATAAAAAAAAATAGAAAATGGATTGCAGAGATAAGTAATGGGTGAAAATGCACATAGTCCGCAGAATAACGAGGCGAAGTACAAACGGAAATCCCAGAATAAGGAACAGGATCAAGTGACTAAAATAAAGCATAGTCAGAGATAAGAAAATCAACAGCGGAACGTAATTTAGATTCTAGTAAACTGAAACAAACATGGGAAAATAGGGAGGTCAATACTTCAAGCTCCCTCGATATCCCATGTATCATTTGAAATTCCATTGCATAAAGCCATTATCAAAAAAAAATAAGACAGGGGCAACAAGAAGCATTTGGTGGTTGTGGACTAGGGTGGTCAGTAAAATCTATATGTAGTGGTAGTGGGAGGGTAGAAATAAGTGATGTATGGGTAGTCCTTAAAGCACGACGTTAGTTAGCAAGCATGTGAAGGGAGTAGAGGAGAGTGAGAACGTGAAGGTAAAGTGGTCGATTGGTGTTCATCACAGGTTTTATATCCTCAATAAAAGCGATATGGCTTCAAGAGCTGATGAAAACTAGGAAGTAGTTGGACGCAAGACGCAAGAAGCAGATGGCGGAGAGATATTGCCACCTGTCAAAATTAGAGGAAAGAGAGAGAGAGAGAGAGAGGAATGTACTGGTAGGAAGAAATCTGGGTAGAGACAGGAAAGTAGTGGTCGTAAGTGGGGACTGGATGGATGAGCACAACTGTCACAAACGTAGGAGGCAACGGGGAAGACGCAGAACGAGGAAAAGGAGGAGCATGATGTTGGAAGGTATGTAGTTTTGATGACCAGAGGAGTTTTGACTTTTAATGTTTCGGAGGAACAGATGAGGGCCTAGGCAGGGAAGGCTGAGTGGAAGGAAAAAAAAGAGAAACGGATGAAGAATAGAAAGAATGGGAGAAGGCGATCAGGTGAGAACGTCAGAGGAGGACTTCATGAAGGATGAATACGGGGGTGAGGTGCAACAGAGACCAGAATGTGCTGAGCCGCTCTAGAGCAGAAGAACTGTGGAAATTTTCCTTGGAGACGGAGTTGAGTCACTGCCATAGCACATGAAAGGCACTCCCTTGCCTCGGAATTCACGTTTTCTCAAGTAAAGAGGACATCAGCAGTGCTCTTATGTTCTTATGATTTGCTGCACCGCAGATCGGGAATTCTGTCGGTAATTGAAAGGGTAGGGAACTCTCACACCTATAAACGTTGGACACAAGTTCCCGGCAATCGATGGATAATTAAGAAATGATTCTAGGATAATGTCTCCGACCCAGGGCAGGGCAAACAAGTTTCCACTTTGGTAACTGGAAGTTTTTGTGGGTCAAGTTGCTCCTGAATGTCTGGGTCACATTGTAGAATTTCTAGGACAATAGTATGCGGGATGAGAACAATAAATACCAAAGCTGGAAATTGACAAACGAATGTCTGTGTATTGTTAGAAGGATGTCATCACGAAAGTGGAGGTGGGTAAGATTGTCAACTTGCTCAGCGTCTTTCACAGTGGCAATGCACATCATAATCTTGAGATCAATATCGCTCTCACCAGTGTCACCGAGGTTTGGCGAGAAACGGTAAAGGTGATAATCGACAAAATTAATTTTTGGGGAACATCCAACATCCCTGTTGTTGATATGATGTTAATGGCTCTTCTACAGTATTTCTGTAATCATCACTGTGGTGACTGCCAGCCTTGCTGTCATCTTTGCATCTTGAAGGCTTTCGTCAAAATGAGGATTACACGTGAGCGCCCCGGCACAATGCCGTGACGAAAATCAAAGGCCTACCGTACAGGGGGGTCTTTTTTGTCAGTGTATTATACCGGGTAGCAGCCGTTAGCATGACGTCACGGCCTGCCGCCACACTCCACAGTGACTCCTCAGTGCTCACGTGTCTGCCGTGGTGAGAGGAGTGTTGCACTTTTGTCTCTCATCCGCCTTATCTTTTGTCCGGTGTTCCTTTTGGTTTTGGGGCTATTCATGTTTGATTAAGGGTAAAAGAAAGTCTTAAACACCTGTAACTATAGCTCATATCATAGGGATTCACAAAGCTGAGCACCAGATGAAAGAAATAGTGGAGAATATTGGTGTGTATGAGCGTTCAGTGAGGAACTGGGTGCAGCGTTTCAAGGCTGGTGGCGGTGTCGAGTTACCCTCTGCCAAACCTCGGTCTGGCCCCTCGAAGAAGACATCTGTTCGTACCTTAATTGTGTTAAAGAAGCAGTTAGAGAGTACACCTAAGATAACTGCTAGAGAATTGAAAGAAAAGAACCCACATCTTCTCTCAGAGGTGTCTGTAAGAACTGTTAACAGACGTGTGTCAGAACTGGGCTACAGTAGTCACCGCCAGGTTAAGAAACCGATCCTCTCCAAGCCACAGAAGAAACGTAGGCTGGATTATGCAAAGAAATATCTTCACTGGACTCCTCAACAGTGGTCTGAAGTACTTTGGAGGGATAAAGCAACCTTCACCATCACCTGTAACCGTAGGGGACATGTGTACCGGCCAAGGGGTAGTGACCCGCTAGACCCACGCTACACCTGTGGGACCACCAAACACCCAGACTCGCTCATGGTTTGGGGGTGTTTCAGTGCTCAGAGTGTTGGTGAACTCCTTGTGCTTCCCAAAAACCAGTATATGAACCAGTATAATTACTAGGAGTTATTGTGTGACAATTTACCTGAAGCGTTTGACAAGTGTGGGGCTATGGCTTTTATGCAGGGCGGTGCACCGTGTCATACCGCCAAATCTGTAGTTCAGTGGCTTAAGGACTGTGAAGTGAGGTTCTTTAATGACCAGCCAGGCAATTTCCCAGACCTAAACCCTATTGAGAACTTCTGGTCAATAGTGAAATGAAGTTTACTGGGCAAGGATATCAGTTCCATCCCGCTGCTGGAGGCTGCTCTACATGAGGCATGGAATAATATACCTCCCAAAACCCTCAAGAATTTGTATGAGAGTCTTCGTACATGGCTGAGGGACGTGATTAAGCGTAAAGGACGCAGCACCAAGTATTAAAACCTCAGTAAGTGTGCAATATATATATATATATATATATATATATATATATATATATATATATATATATATATATATATATATATACATATATATATTAATCTTTCATGGAATGTGTTTGTGTTTTGGTACGTGTGGGGGAGGGGCGGCATAATGCCGTGACTAGCACTTTATTTAGAAACTTACGAATCTGAGGTCCGATGAAGATACCTTTCTTCATTTTGGCGTCAGTATTATTATTATAATCAAAAGGAAGTGGTAACCCTACCAGGGTCATACAGCACTGCAGGGTAGGAACTGATGCAGGATCTAAGGATAAATAAGGGTGGAGATGACAATAAAGGTAATGTTAAGAGGGGCTGTGAGGAGTGTCAATGGTGGGTCCATCAACAAGGAGGGAAAATAAAGTAAGGGGGTTAGAGCGGTAACGGCGTTGGAGGAAAATTCTGCGTGCTCCTTGATAGACAGGACAGTCCAATAGAATATGGGAAATTGAAACAGGAACTAGACAATTCTCACAAAGTGGAACAGGACGCCTCTCCGTGAGATACCCGTGAGTCAGTCGAGTGTGTCCGATGAGAAGACGAGAGTGTTGTCTCCCAACCTCGGTATCGATGATAAGATGGCCAGAAACCCAAACTTGGCTTGATAGAATGTAGTTTGTTGAGTCATATCAGCCCAATGTTATTGTCAACGGTTGCGAAGGTGCATATAGATTACAGCAAAATAGTCAGAGAATGGAATAACTCCATATGAAACTGGAAGATCATGTACTGCAGATCGCGCAGCAGAGTCTGCCTCCTCATTGCTCTGAACATCGACATGACCAGGGACCCAACAGAAAACGATATCTTTATTTTTGCTAGTAATGCAGCGTAACCAAAGTTGTATACGAAGAACTAGGGGATGAGGTGAATCAAATATTTTAATAACTTGCAAAGCACTAAAGGAGTCTGAGACGATTATAAATTTTGAAGTAGGCATGGATGCAATACGGATAATTGCAATGAGAATGGCATACAATTCAGCTGTAAAAATGCTAGCTGAGTTTAATAAATGACCTCGCACCACACTCAGGAAATACTGCTACAAACCCAACACCATCAGAGGGTTTAGAACCATCAGTGTACACTGCAACGGCATGAGAATGAGATCGGAAGTGATTAAGAAAAAGAGAGCGAGAAGCAACTCAAGGGATTTGGGCTTTCGTGCAAGGCAGTGGGGAAGAACAGACACTAACTGTCGGAACTTCCCAAGGGGAAAGTGAAAAGTTAGATGCTAGATGAACATATAAAGGGGCAACTGAAGAGAAGACAAGAGCGATTGAAGACGAAGATAAAAGGGACGGAGTAAACAGGGGCGGCGAACAAATGATGGACTTCTGCTAACGTTCGTTACTCTCCTGTACGTAGAAGGATCGTGAAGATCATGAGAGCAAACAAAATAGCGGAGGCCATGAGCATCACGGCGATCGTTCAGGGATGGGACAGTTGCTTCTGCATAGAGGCTCTCGACAGGTGAGGAGCGAAAAGCACCTAGACATAAACGTAATCCCTGATTATGGATGGCATCGAGTTTAGAAAGAGTTGCAGGACAGGCCGCAGAATATATCTGGTCACCATAATCTAGCTTCGATAAAATTAGGGCTGAATGCAGTCGAAGGAGGGTTCGACGATCTGCCTCCCATGAAAAATGAGCGAGGGTTTCAAGGAGGTTCAGCCGGATATGGCAAGTTGCTTTCAGGGAAGTAATGTGAGGTTTCCAAGACAACCGGCGATCAAACAATAGGCCGATAAATTTGACTATCACAATCAGGGATTCGTGAGCCATACAGGTACAATGGAGTATCAGGGTCGATTGAACATCTGGTGAAAGTAATTGTTTGTGTTTTAGCACTAGAAAATCTAAACCCATGAGTAGTGGCCCCATAGGAAACACTGTTGACAGCATTGTGGAGTGAGGCTGCTACTAGGAAACAGTCAACGCCTGCACAAGCTATAGTGAAATCATCAACATAGAGTGATGACCAAATATTAGATGGGAGAACAGGTGTCAGATCATTTATAGCAAGGAGAAAAAGGGGGGTGCTAAGTAACCATCCCTAAGGGACACCTTCAGCTTGGACAAAGTCCAGGAAAAACAAATTATTAACCCGAACACGGAAATGTCTCTCAGATAAGTAGTTTACAAGAAAAAAAATGGCAGATTGCCTCGGAGGCCTTAGGAGTAATCTTGGACCAAGATGTTATACCTCCAAGTAGTGTCATATGCCTTTTCAAGGTCAAAAAAGACTGATATAATGAAGTGGTTACTTCCAAAGACATTACGAGCATAGGTATCTAAACGGAGTAAGGGGTCAATGAAGAGCGGCACTTACGAAAGCCATATTGACGGGGGGAGAGACTATTGTGTCTCTAAATACCACATCAAACGTCTATTTACCAGACGTTCCATCACATTGCAAACTGCACTGGTAAGAGCAATGGGACGGTAGTGCGAGGGTGGCGTCACTAAATTTGGGACATTTCTCTTTTAGAGAAACAAACTCTGCATCTTCTTTGTCCAAAGCTTTGACAGAACTATTTAATAAGGCCTAGCTTGATGTGTAAAGACAGAAAATGTCCTTACGACCAACTAATGGCCTATGTTGAACGCTTTTTACGCCTGCTTCATATAATTCTAGAGTTAACCACGTAAGTGGAATGTAGTGCTGTTTTGCATCTTGATTGTCTTTCAGGTATAGAACACAGCAGTGTTCTGTAGCTCTACCCTGTATTCCCAACAACAAACCTACTACTTTTAGGCCACCATGGATTTTCCACCCAAACTTCTCATATTAAATCAGAGTGAGATTTTTTTTTTTCAATATTTTATGTTTCTTTCAAGTCTCTAGCGAGAGCTAAAGGCAGATTTGGTAGATTGTTGCCATTGTGAAAACTGCCTTCAGACTTGTTTTGATGGAATCAGTAAACGAACGTTACACTGCAGAATCACTGTTACTCAAAGCATCGAAAAATACACTAGCATCACAAAAGTAACATACTGATTCTTCTAATTTATATAAGTTTCTAGGCTTTCTGTCGCTTTTTTGAGAAAACGTATTCCTTTGTCCGGGTGTAGTAAATCTCACTGGCCAATTTTGAACCAAGTAGCTCTGACTGTTCCTTGAATAAAGAGTGTACACGAGATCATTAATGTCACTTTGAGTCGCAAATGTGGTTCCTAATTGCTGACTCCAGCCGATTCAAATTCTGACGAAGTAAGTAGCCCTTCATCGTCCAAAAGGAAGTATATCTTTATAGGATGGTGGTATTGTAACAGGGAGATTCTCTCAATGTTCTACCGGTCTGAATGCAGAAGGAATATCAAAATATGTTATTTTTTGATGAAAATCCAGACATTTGTGATCCATGGATAGCAATCCGTGGTGTGATCCTTCGGTTTCCATCGGGAGTGCAAATGGGATGCATAATTGGAGTAAATCACGCAGCAGTTATGAGGTGCCCAACTTGTTCTGATCTCTGAACTTGACATAAAAAAGTAGTGAATATCGGCTGCTTTCACAATAGGAGTGATGATTCGTCTCTGCTTTGTCAGAATAACACTGCCGCATATTTAACAAAAAATCACTAATGTCGTTTAAGCAACGAAGAGGCAGTGTAGACTTATAACTTCTCAGATGAAAATACCACAGAGTCTGGAAAAAAAAAATACTATACATCAGTTGTAAAACAATCGTATCCATCCATAAATATCAAGCACAAACTATAAATCATCCATAACATGACCAAGCACTCAGTAAACAATAAATTAATAGTAGAAGTAATTGGGGTGAGGGTGGTGCTCTATTTCACATGAACTGTATGTGTGTGTGGAAGAAAAACTATATTCAGACTTAAATTCAGAGCAACAGCATTAGTTAGAAACACACGATTTTAAACGTGGACTAAAACCTGTGTTTACAAGTATCATTCAAGGTAAGAGACCAACGAGCGTTCTTACCCGAAAGAGATTTACGAACATTGAGAGAAAATCCATATATGATCTTTACAAATCTTGAATGAGTACTGGAAAATATTTTCGAAATGAGGTAGAGCCTCTACAACGGCTAAGGTCTCTAACTCAGTCACATATTAGTTCTTTTCAGCTGTGATAAGAACTCTCCTAGCATAAACTAGTGGCTGTTTCTAGCTGATATATTCTAGAGACAACACTTCACCAATGCCAAGCATATAGTTGATAAAGACACAAATTGGACACTTTGTTACGCCTACATAGCAGACGTCACAAGATATGTAGTAACTGAGTTAGGTGTAAACAGAAGAGTAAATAAAGCAAGTGCAGAGGAGCAATGCAATCGATCTAGTGGTCCTCGCTGGGACGTGAGTTTTAATGACTCACGAAATCGTAATAATACGATTGTAAACAAACCACGGAACGGGGGGGGGGGTTAAATCCATGGCTAGTGAGTACTAAACCTCAAGGACTAGAATTTTAAGAATCATTTGCCAAGGGTTCAGTCCCCGCCCGTTCCGGTTTGATGGTTTGAGTGTTAATAACATACACATAACCCACACATAGAAGAATGATACTTATGAGGACGTTTCGGTCCGACCATTAACTAATGGTCCAAGCCGGACCGAAACTCCGTCTCAAGTTTTATCCTCCAGTGTGCGTGTTATTGTTGCATTGTTCCACTCACGGTATTGTGCTTTTTTATTCATCGTAATAACAAATTGATTAGTGCGAAGTGAAGATTGGTAAGTGGTGCGTGGTTTACGACGGTATACTTTGTTGCCAATCTGTTTACACCAACCAAAAGCTTCATTGGTTCTGATTAATTGTGCTGGTTGTAGTGGTTACGTTAATTCATAATATTTTCACTTATATTTGAATGCATTTATGATCAGTGTTGAGTGTTAGAGTTTCTGTGTTGAACGAAGGTGTTGCTCAGTTTATTGGTGAGGCAGGAGGATTTATGTTCGTTGATAATAGTGTTTAGATTCCTAGCAGTTTCTGCTATGCACAGAATGTTAAAAGCTTCGCAGTGAATTTCGTAAATACTAGCATCCGCTCTCTGGTTATGGGTGCTGCTGTATATGTGCCTCACAATGTCGTGAATAATGGTGGAGGTTGTAACATCTACTGTAAAGTCTGACTCAATATTTTTGTGATGGAAATGACTTTACTATTGGAAAAACTGTATGTCTGATTTGATGCCTTTTTTTTTTGTTCTTCGTTTACAACTTAGAGTAAAATATGAAGCTTATTGCAGTTTCCTGAAGATATTGGTGATTGTTTTACACTCTTTCAGAAAACTGGGGCTAAAAATTATATATGTATGAAAGGTGAAACCAAGTATCATGATGCGATAGATAGTGTATCAGGTCATTCCTAAAAGTGAATTTGCGCTAAACTTAGAATGAGCTGTGTTCAGAGTTTCTGTGGATGAGAACGTCAGTAAGGGCATTTTTCCGTTCACCTCAATGTAGATTCACTTGTTCCGCAAGGTTGTATAATGCTGCAGGAATGGCTATCTGGATATCGTCCGCATATCTCATCCAAATTATATTGCTCAGTATCAAGTGGTGGGAGCGGTCCGTTTCTAAAAATAGTGGATAATGGTGAACTCTTAGTCATTTCATATGATTGTGATCTGTGTCATTATTAAAGGTGAATCAATTAAACTTAGTACACAGCTTAAATAATTCTGCGAAATATATGCGTGGAAGGAAGAGTTGGAAATCACCAACTATTTTTCGAAACAACACACTGATGGCCTGGTCAGTGGGCGCCTCAGTGAATAGGGACACCACATCCAGACTGGCTAGCCTCGTGTACAACACTGGTCTGCTGGAGTTCTAACATTAAATTACTAGAATCTTTTAGATGCGAACTACTAATGGAACCTAGAAGTTTTGATAAGGATTTGGCAAGTATTTATGCCGATTTGTTTTCTGTATTTTCGATGACAGATATAAAAGGCCTTAATGGGATATAAAGCTTGTGTTTTCTCGGGAGATCGACAACAGTAAAGACTAATAATATTCCAAAACATGCAGGCAATTTTTGCATTAGTTGGTATAAGAAAATTTAATATCTTCCCTTTTCTTAAACGTTTATGGACCTGTCTGGCTTTACACAAGACGCTTAAAGGCAATCTAGTCATTTATTTTTGCAAGTTGAGGTATATGTGGTTTCGTCATAGAGTAGATTTGGTTTTGTACTCAGTTTCATTTAGAAATATTTCGCCCCCTACTACTTTGACAGATGTAATGGGATTTTTATCAGTAGCTAATCCCTTAGGGCGAGTGGATATCTTTGGGAAAACAATGGTGTGGAAGGCACGGCTGGGGGAGGGGGAGGGGGTGACGAGTCCCTAGATGAAACCTTCGAACCTTTGAATAAATCAAAGTCCTGATGTCTGTAGTTTTTAGGAATGAAGTGGGTGTTCTGCTTATGTGTAGGAACACCAGCAGGAAATTTTATGCCTAGGGTAAGAGCTTCATTTGTTTTTTTGTTTTTTTTGTGAGGGAGGGGACGACTTTTGATGAGAGATTATTAATGACCTGAAGCTTGCCAGTGCCTTTTCACTGGCTATTCTGGCAGAGGCATGTGAACTTTAGGTATAAACGGAGTTTCTTATGTACATTGGCTGGTTCGAATGTGATCCATGACACTTTGTAATAAGGTGGCTAAAAGCTGGCGACATAAAATATTTCTTTAAAGCTTTTGTCTAGATTTTCTGCACTCTGTGAGGTATATGTGGCAGACTTTGAAGAAATGTCTGTTGGAGGAAGAGAGATTAGCAGGTTTGGATCCAGAAACAATCTCTCGCTTTGACACTCATAAAAGATAACGTGCTAATATACCCAGGATCTTCTCAAGTTTAACAAAATACGACCGAATGCCCCGAGACATTACGATCAAATCGTTCAAGTATACCATGAGGGTATTACTTGGAAAGTAGACGAATGTCACTGTAATCAGTTGGTTAAAAGTTATAAAACTTGAGCGAAGGTTACAATGTATTCTGTGGAACTGATAATGATCTGTTGGGGTCGAAACACTGTCAGTTCTTTGTATTAATGTTGGTAGAATTACCGACACTATTAGGTAAAAGGACACAAGTGTAACTAATGTGACATTTTATTGGGGCAACGTTTCGCTCTCCAGGAGCTTTGTCAAGCCGTTACAAACAATACATGGACACAGAGGGTATATGTAGGCAAAGAGTGAGGTGTAAGACACAATATCGTTGTAGAAGTAGTAGTAGTAATTGTAATACTACTATATATTATAAAACTACCACAAGTATTACTACTAGTAGTAGTAGTAGTAGTAGTAATACATGTGGTAGTAAAAGTCGACTAGTACACGAGTTAAATAGGTTATTAAAGCTTATTGCTTGGGTGGCATAAAAATAGGTGGGGCAAATATTTATGTTAGGACTCTCTCAGTGTACCTCCTCTTTTATGTTCTTATGTAGTATCAACAACTTTCTTGTGCCCTCCCCTGTCTGCCTGCCTATAAATACCCCTTCCACCTGTCCTTTGTGTTAGTGTGACTTTATATATGGTCCAAGTCGGACCGAAACGTCGTCGTAAGCTCCTCTCTTTTTTATATGTGCGGGTTGTGTGTGTATGTGATGGTAGGGTTTATTGTTATGAGGAGCATTCTTGCTAATACTTCAGAAATGATGAAGCTGGCTTTATTTTGCTTACTTGTGTTAGAAATGGCGATTAATGATGATTCAAGGCATTTACGTCTGCAGAAATTAGGTTCTTTGATCACTAGTCAGGCGGCGTTGAATTTCGTGAGGTGAATAGCGGAATTCCGGTGTTGTACACAGGCATTGTTCAAGTTATCGTTACTACATGCATTCTTTCCATATTCTGAAACAGATCCTTAAGCACAGGTAACAGGAATAGATCCAGGATAGTTTTAACATTAAGTTTCCTGTACTTAGTCATAGTAGGGTAGGTCCTTTCTTTCTTGAGCATTTTGTGGGGAATTTGATTCGTCCTTGCTCGTTGAGCATCTTTACGATTTCCTCGTCAAAGACAAATTACAAATGCAGCAAATAGTATGCAGGGTATATGGACTGATATGGTGAGAGAATAGTGAGATTAATTCCACAGGTTCACTGTCTAGTGCAGCTGCATATGAAGTTTTGTTGAAGACTGACAGGTGGAGAGGCTTCGTCTGAGTTGTCCGTCAATCCTAGGCCACCTTCCACCAGTACCACTTGTTGGATGATTCAGAAAAGAACTCCTCCAGAAGAACTACACCTACAAGTTGACTACGACTACTTCTTTCATAGAGAAAAGAAAAGGGATGAGATCTACAAGCGAGGTCTTTTGCTTCTGTAGGGACTATGTCTTCTGCGTAAAGTGTGATAGGATGGGTCTTTGAACATACTATTGACAGTGCAGGCGTTGCTGCTTCAGAAGAATTAACTAAGAAAGAGACGTCATTCTTAATACAAGCTGAAACCGTAGCCACAGTAATCGTGACCAGATCCAAACACTTACCAGCAGAGTGGCTTCTGTGTGAAGTGGGATGGAAACTGTAATGACTTTGACCAGATTGCAATCTAGAGAAATGGTTCGTTTGAGCTATTGAACTGTTGTTCCAATCGTTCTTGTGGCGTGAGCCGAGAATATTATACTTTATTCGACGTTCGTCACACAATCATTGGCATGCCCTCTCGACCAATGTAATTCAGAGGACAGTAATTTTGGGGTCCTAACGCTGTATATATTGTCCAGTTCAACCCACCAATCAGGTGAGAGCACTCTTCTCCAGCCAAGGTGACCTGACACCTGCCTGCCTGTCCGCGAACTTTCGCGGACTCTGGTCTAATCCTCTCGTTGCTTTTAGGGGTTTATTGTAAACACGTGATGAAGGAACATATGGGCAAGGAAATTTACCCCTGCTGTGTTTGCCTGTTAACCTGTTGATCGTTATATTACTGATTTTCTTTACGGCCAGGTGCTAAAGCCTTAAATTACTACCCGTGCCACCACTACCACCTCCACCTCCACCTCCACCACCACCAACACCATCCCACCCACCATAACCACCACGCCTGCTGCCACCAACACCCCGCCTGCCACAATCACCACAAAAACCACAACACCCACCACCACCACATCATTTATCTCCACAACACCGACCACCACCGCACCTGCCACAACATATTCACCCTATCACGAACACAGGTGTGGTCTGATGGCCTGTGCACCTGATTGTAACTGCGTTAGCAGGATAACAATTGTAAGAACGAGCAAAAGACAACAAATAGTATTTAATATATTTCCTTCACCAAAAATGAGTGGAGTTATGTACACTATTTACAGAGAATATGTACAGTGAGAACAATGTACGACCAGACTTGAAGGTAGGTCTTCAAATGTTGTTCCACGAGTCCAAGACATCACAACTTTGGTGGGCTTTCTCGTGATTGGCTGGGTTGAACCATTCTGTTTAGCATAACAGTGGAGGCCCCTCCTGCTATACTCTTAAATTGCTCGTTTGCTGGTCGGAAGGGCATGTCTATATGTAACGCTCTTTACACATGCCAAAATGGTTCTAATAGCCAGCGCTTGGCATCTTTCCAATCGGTAGTTTGTCACCATGGAGGAAATACTAATGCAACAGCCATTCCTCTCAACATCCATCTCAGTAGGTAGTGCAGCACATAAAGTGGGACTTTAATGTCAAGCGTGAACCTGAAAGTGAGACAGCAAACAGTAGGGTTAACTTAGGTCCAAGATGTGTCTCCTCACTAAAACACTTTATGGCTTATTTTTTACTCTAATCGCAAGTTTTACCTATTCGACACGACATATATATTTTTTTTTATTTTTTTATTAACACATCGGCCGATTCCCACCAAGGCAGGGTGGCCCGAAAAAGAAAAACTTTCATCATCATTCACTCCATCACTGTCTTGCCAGAAGGGTGCTTTACACTACAGTTATAAAACTGCAACATTTACACCCCTCCTTCAGAGTGCAGACACTGTACTTCCCATCTCCAGAACTCAAGTCCGGCCTGCCGGTTTCCCTGAATCCCTTCATAAATGTTACTTTGCTCACACTCCAACAGCACGTCAAGTATTAAAAACCATATGCCTCCATTCACTCCTATCAAATACGCTCACACATGCTTGCTGGAAATCCAAGCCCCTCGCACACAAAACTTCCTTTACCCCCTCCCTCCAACCTTTCCTAGGCCGACCCCTACCCCGCCTTCCCTCCACTACAGATTTATACACTCTCGAAGTCACTCTGTCTCGTTCCATTCTCTCTACATGTCCAAACCACCTCAACAACCCCTCAGCTCTCTGGACAATCGTTTTGGTAATCCTGCACCTCCTCCTAATTTCCAAACTCCGAATTCTCTGCATTATATTCACACCACACATTGACCTCAGACATGACATCTCCACTGCCTCCAGCCTTCTCCTCGTTGCAACATTCATCACCCATGCTTCACACCCATATAAGAGCGTTGGTATAACTATATCTCATACATTCATATATATATATATATATATATATATATATATATATATATATATATATATATATATATATATATATATATGCAAAAAGATCACAGTAATCAGGTGATATAAATATCAAGACAACCACTATGAAAAATAGAGGAATTCCAAGCGCTTTCGTGACTACTCAATTATCAAAGAACTATAAAAGGAAACATGACAAGAAGGCTTATAAAGAGTAGTCACGAAAGCGCTTGGAATTCCTCTATTTTTTCATAGTGGTTGTCTTGCATATATATATATATATATGTCGTGCCTGATTAGGTAAAACTTGCTATTTGGCTTAAATAGCAACGCTTACCTCTGTCCATATAAGACAAGGAAAATTTTGTATGCAATCTCTGCCAAAAATCATTCTGAACATAACGAAAAAAATATTTAATTGTGTATGTTTATTATTAAATTAATGTTAACGTATTAAAATATATTTAGTTGGGTTAGGCTAATTAATTGGCTTGTTGTAATAAGGTTAGGTAGGTTTTCAAGTTTCTCTTGGTACAAAATTATAAATTCTACATTAACATAAATGAAAAATATATCTTTAAACGTATAAGAGAATATTTTAGAAGGACTTAATTTTAGATGAGTTCTTGCTAATCTGACCAGTTTTTACTAATCATCAATATATATATATATATATATATATATATATATATTATATATATATATATATATATATATATATATATATATATATATATATATATATATATATATGTCGTGCCGATTAGGTAAAACTGGTCAATTAGCAAGAACTCATCTAAAATTAAGTCCATTCTAAAATATTCTCTTATACGTTTAAAATATATTTTTTCATTTATGTTAATGTAAGAATTTATAATTTTGTACCAAGAGAAACTTTGAAAACCTACCTAACCTTATTACAACAAGCGCAATTTAATATAGCCTAACCCAACTAAATATATTTTAGATACGTTAACATTAATTTATTAATAAACAAACACAATGAAATATATTTTTTCGTTATGTTCAGAATGATTTTGGCGAAATTATTGCATACACAAATTTTCACTTGTCTTATATGGCAAGGTGAGCGTTGCTATTTAAGCCAAAATAGCAAGTTTTACCTAATCGGCACGACATATATATATATATATATATATATATATATATATATATATATATATATATATATATATATATATATATATATATATATATATATATATATATATATATATATATATATATTTTATTTACACATCGGCCGATTCCCACCAAGGCAGGGTGGCCCGAAAAAGAAAAACTTTCATCATCATTCACTCCATCACTGTCTTGCCAGAGGGGTGCTTTACACTACAGTTATAAAACTGCAACATTAACACCCTCCTTCAGAGTGCAGACACTGTACTTCCCATCTCCAGGACTCAAGTTCGGCCTGCCGGTTTCCCTGAATCCCTTCATAAATGTTACTTTGCTCACACTCCAACAGCACGTCAAGTATTAAAACCATTTGTCTCCATTCACTCATATCAAATACGCTCACACATGCTTGCTGGAAGTCCAAGCCCCTCGCACACAAAACTTCCTTTACCCCCCCTCCAACCTTTCCTAGGCCGACCCCTACCCCGCCTTCCCTCCACTACAGATTTATACACTCTCGAAGTTATTCTGTCTCGTTCCATTCTCTCTACATGTCCGAACCACCTCAACAACCCCTCCTCAGCTCTCTGGATAATAGTTTTGGTAATCCCGCACCTCCTCCTAATTTCCAAACTCCGAATTCTCTGCATTATATTCACACCACACATTGACCTTAGACATGACATCTCCACTGCCTCTCATACATTCCCTTCTTTACTTCCATGGACAAAGTTCTTTGTCTCCACAGACTCCGAAGTGCTCCACTCACCCTTTTTCCCTCATCAATTCTATGATTCACCTCATCCTTCATAGACCCATCTGCTGACATGTCCACTCCCAAATATCTGAATACATTCACCTCCTCCATACTCTCTCCCTCCAATCTGATATCCAATCTTTCGTCACCTAATCTTTTTGTTATCCTCATCACCTTACTCTTTCCTATATTCACTTTCAATTTTCTTCTTTTACACACCCTACCAAATTCATCCACCAACCTCTGCAACTTTTCTTCAGAATCTCCCAAAAGCACAGTGTCATCAGCAAAAAGCAACTGTGACAACTCCCACTTTGTATTTAATTCTTCATCTTTTAACCCCACACCTCTTGCCAAGACCCTCGCATTCACTTCTCTTACAACCCCATCTATAAATATATTGAACAACCACGGTGACATCACACATCCTTGTCTAAGGCCCACTTTTACTTGGAAATAGTCCCCTTCCCTCCTACACACTCTAACTTGAGCCTCACTATCCTCATAAAAACTCTTCACTGCTTTCAGTAACCTACCTCCTATTCCATACACCTGCAACATCTGCCACATTGCCCCCCTATCCACCCTATTATACGCCTTTTCCAAATCCATAAATGCCACAAAACCTCTTTACCCTTATCCAAATACTGTTCACCTATATGTTTCACTGTAAACACTTGGTCTACACACCCCCTACCTTTCCTAAAGCCCCCTTGTTCATCTGCTATCCTGCTTTCTGTTTTACTCTTAATTCTTTCAATAATAACTCTACCATACACTTTACCAGGTACACTCAACAGACTTATTCCCCTATAATTTTTGCACTCTCTTTTGTCCCCTTTGCCTTTATACAAAGGAACAATACACGCTCTCTGCCAATCCCTAGGTACCTTACCCTCTTCCATACATTTATTAAATAATAGCACTAACCACTCCAAAACTATATCCCCACCTGCTTTTAACATTTCTATCTTTACCCATCAATCCCAGCTGCCTTACCCCTTTCATTCTACCCACTGCCTCACGAACTTCCCCCACACTCACAACTGGCTCTTCCACACTCCTACAAGATGTTATTCCTCCTTGCCCTACACACGAAATCACAGCTTCCCTGTCTTCATCAACATTTAACAACTCGTCAAAATATTCCCTCCATCTTCCCGATACCTCTAACTCTCCATTTAATAACTCTCCTCTCCTATTTTTAACTGTCAAATCCATTTGTTCCTAGGCTTCCTCAACTTTTGTATATATATATGTATATATATATATATATATATATATATATATATATATATATATATATATATATATATATATATATATATATATATATATATATATACATATATGTATATATATATACATACACACACAATATACATCATAAAAAAAATCAAGCTCTGGAGAGAGTCCGTAATGAGGTTATTGTTCCCGGTATTGTGCCAGGGGGAGATATTGTAGGGTTTCAGGCGCATAACCCAATGTAATGGGGAACCCATCACTTCAGTTTCCTCAGTAAAATATCTGGGAATCCCCTTTGACCCATGCATGTCCGAAGAACTGATAGGGAACAGTGTAGTAAAGAAAGCGAATGCCAGACTGAAGTTCCTCTACAGACAAGCACAGTGTCTACCTACTGAGGCTCGCAGGACACCATGTCTATCCCTTATACAATGTCATATGGACTACGCTTGCTCTTCATGGTACTCTGCCTTGACCAAAAATCTGAAAGATGGTAAGATTCATCCTGGACCTGAGTCCAAGAGAGCATGTAGGCCAGGATGAATTACAGCAAATAGATATGCTGAATGTTGAAGACAGTAAAGCAACTGAAGCTAAATCAAGTTTATAAAATTGCTCAGTGTCCAGAATATCTTGCTACCAATTTTGTCAAGGCTGTGAACCAAAGCAGTCATAGTACCAGGGAAAGAGAGCACAACTTTGTAGTACCCACAGTCAGTGGTCAGGCTTCAAGCACCTTTTATTGTACAGCAATAAAGGAATGGAACAGACTGCCTGCACATGTCAAAGCCAGTCATAGCATGAAAATAAGTCACTTTGTCTGACTTTTTTTGTGTTATCTCAGGTTTTCTACACATGTGCTGCTATGTATGATAATTCATGTAACTGTATTTGTGTATACCTGAATAAACTTAGTTACTATGAGATGAGTTTTCTTGTTCCTCATGGAGCTGAGGTAGATCAATGCATTGTGGTCATTATACGCAGTGAAGGGCGCCATCGAAAGTCACTTTCCAGGACTGGACGACCTCTGTACTGATGCCTGGATCAACAGATCCCTTATCAGTCAAGGACAGTGCCATCAGTGATACTGATGTTGCTGCTAAGGTAGAATTTCTTCAAATTCGTAAGGATTCTCAGCTGGAAGTCGACTTTACTGAACAAGAGCTCCCGACATTTTGGGCAAAAGTGCAGGACGACTGTCCCATTCTTTCTGTGCTGCACTGACCATGCTGATCCTGTCAACGTCAACCTATCTCTGCGAGGTTGGGTTCTCAACAATGGTAACACTAAAAACGAAGGCACACAATAGACTTGTGATCGATGCTGACATGAGGTGTTGCCTGTCGAGCACTGCTCCTCGCTTTGATAGATCTATGGCTACAAAACAATTTCAACCCTCCCATTGAGAGAATGAGAAGTAAGTTTTGTATGATGTTCAATAGTTCTGTGGAATTTGCAATGTTCTGGTATTTGTAGAGGCTATGTGGATTTTTCCAAGGTTTTTGTTCTGTGGCATTTTCAATAAACCATGGTCTTCTTATCAATTTGTTTTATCTTACATTTTGACAAGGTTCACCATTTCAAAATTTATTATACGGGTTACGGTAACACCCTGAAGAGTCCCGGGGGGTCATAGGACGAAAAAGGTTAAGTACCACTGCACTAAACCAACCTCCTCCAATAAGTACACCCACAACCACCACTCATTACACCCACCACCACCACTCACTACACACACCCACCACCACCACCACTCACTACACACACCACCACCACCACCTGCCTACTTGTAGCGGGCACTACCAACCTCCAGCATCTCATGCTACCCTCTCGTCACAATCACTATCACCCTCCAACACTATTATCAATATTCCCCTCTACACCCCATCCTCTACCCTCTCTTTCCATCACTACCACCACCACCCTCTATCTCCACCAACACCATCACCACACTCACAACACCCACCACCCCCACCATCACCATCACCCTCTCTCTCCACTACCACCATCACCCTCTCTATCCACCACTACCATCACCCTCACTCTCCATCACCCTCTCTCTCCACCACTACCACCACCGTCTCTCTCCACTACCACCATCACCCTCTCTCTCCACCACCACCATCACCCTCTCTCTCCACCACCACCATCACCCTCTCTCTCCACCACCACACCCTCTCTCCCACCACCACCACTCACTCCTCTCTCCACCACCACCATCACCCTCCTCTCCACCACCACCATCACCCTCTCTCTTCCACCACCATCCACACTCTCTCCTCTCACCACCAATCACCTCTCCCTCCACCACCATATCACTCTCTCTCACACCACCATCCTCTACCCTCCTCTCCATCCACCACCACCACCCTCTCTCTCCACCACACCATCACCCTCTCTCACCCCACCCACCCCCACCATCACCATCACCCTCTCTCTCCACCACCACCATCACCCTCTCTATCCACCACTACCTCTCCACCACCACATCACCTCTCTCTCCACCCACCACCACCGCTCTCTCTCCACCACCACCATCACCCTCTCTCTCCACCACCACCATCACCCTCTCTCCACCACCACCATCACCCTCTTCTCCACCACCACCATCACCCTCTCTCTCACCACCACCATCACCCTCTCTCTCACCACCACCATCACCCTCTCTCTCCACCACCACCATCACCCTCTCTCCACCACCACCATCACCCTCTCTCCACCACCACCATCACCTCTCTCTCCACCACCACCATCACCCTCTCTCTCCACCACCACCATCACCCTCTCTCCACCACCACCATCACCCTCTCTCTCCACCACCACCATCACCCTCTCTCTCCACCACCACCATCACCCTCTCTCTCCACCACCACCATCACCCTCTCTCTCCACCACCACCATCACCCTCTCTCTCCACCACCACCATCACCCTCTCTCTCCACCACCACCATCACCCTCTCTCTCCATCACCACCCTTTCAAAATCACTTCCTCTTCCCTCCCTTCTATTATACTCCACCACATTCATTAATCTTCTTTCGCTTCTACTTTCATCACCACTACCAACACCACCATCATCACTACCACCACCATCACCCCAACCATCATCACAATCATCATCACCACCACTACCACCCACAACTACCACCACTACTATAAATACCACCACTACCACTCCATCCTCCCAAAACCACCGCTAATTCTTATCCTGAATCACCATCCTTCGCATCATCAACTGATCTTTCACAACCGCAATCAGCCTCGACACTTCACTACAACCACCACCACCACCACCACCGCAACCACTACCACACCCCACCACCATCTACAAACTGACATCACCACCAGCCTCCCGACGTCACCATCAGGACATCCTCTCTCCACCGACATGGCACTAACACCATCACCACCAGCATCTTCAAGACACTATCACCACCAGTATCTTCAAGACACTATCACCACTATTATCTTCAAGACACTATCACCACCAGCATCTTCAAGACACTATCACCACCAGTATCTTCAAGACACTATCACCACCAGCATCTTCAAGACACTATCACCACCAGCATCTTCAAGACACTATCACCACCAGGATCTTCAAGACACTATCACCACCAGGATCTTCAAGACACTATCACCACCAGGATCTTCAAGACACTATTACCACCAGCATCTCCATGACACTATCACCACCAGCATCTTCTAGACAATAATGTTACCACCAGCATCTTCAAGACATCACTATCCCCACCAGCATCAAGACACCACTATCACCACCAGCATCTCCCAACACACCACTGTCACCACTAGCCAAACGACATCACCATCATCACATCCTCTCAACGTCACCACCACGACCACCATCACCACTCATACACAGGACGGATAAGGAGACTAACACATATATTGACTTGAGCACTGGAACAAAGCTCTGGAAATAAGACAAATGACGCAAAGTCTGAAAACAGTGAATAACCTCATAACCTGCATCAGAGGGACTGCCAGGAACATCTGACCAGTATGCTCTCTAATGAAGCAACAGGACGTAGCCGTAAAAAGGAACAGATTAATTACTGGAAAGCAGCACTGCATTGAGGATGGAAAGTCTTGTCACACCAGATTCTGGTTGAGCTCTATGGTGGATTATTATGAACACAGATATACTATTGTGGCCTGTACACCTGCTCGTAGAACGATTAACCAAGGTAGGAATGAGGAATGAAGAGAAGTCAGTAGTGAGTAAATACTTATATATTTCCTTTACCAAAATAGCATGCAAGTATATGTAAAAGTGAATTTGCGAGCAAGAGACACAGTGAGAACTTTGTGTGACCAGACTTGAGGTAAGTCTACCAGTTTTGATCCACGAGTCTCCGACATAGCATCACAACTTTGGTGGGCGTCCTTATGACTGACTGGGTTAAACCAGGCCGTTTATTATAACAGTGGGGCCCCTGGCTGCTATACTCTTAAACTGTTGGTTCGCTGGTCGGGAGGTCATGACTATATTGTTTTGTGAAATACGCCGAATAAACTGTAATATATTCTTAGCATACCCCACGGAGTAACATAGATTCAACAGGAAAAAGAGGGAGGTGGACTATATTGCCATACTCTGCAAGAACTACCTGACGTGGTCGGGTAGTGACAGTCACGATACTCGCCCCACTTCTCTTTTTCATTCTCGTATCTGACTCAAATCACTCAATAGAACATAAGCTGAATGAGAGAGACATGGAAGTGATAATGTCAGATCTCACATTCAAGAAGCACAACAATGTTATTATTGCAACTACAAGGAAAATTATACATTGGATAAGTAGATTGTTCAGACCACGACATGTCAAGCTTTTGACGATACTCTTCAGGTCACTTGATCTGTCTCTCTAAGCTGGAAATTTGCTGTTTACTAACAGCAGGAAAATGTACAGACATTCTTTACAGCTCGTATAAATTCAGCTAGGCAACAAAATTACCGGAAGCACTTACAGCCCCTAGAACTTTACTCCTTTGAACGCAGGCGCGAAAGATACATTATAATCTAGACCTGGAAGATACCGAATGGATTAGCTACAGACTTGCACTCTGAAATTATTACTCATGAGCAATCAGTAAGCTGAAAGAAAAGTCACTAAGTGTTTATTGATCAGGATTCTTCAACACCCTCCCTTCATGAAAAAGGAGGATTACCGACAACCCCCTAGCTGTCTTCAAGACGGAACTCAACTGATTACTTAAAACGGCTCCTGATCAACCAGGTTGTGGTGCGTTCTTTGGACTGCGGATGATGGGTAATAACAGCTTGATCAATGAGGCTAGCAACCAGAGGTGACCTCTGGAATCAACTACAGGTAAACTTTACGATAAGCAAATAAAACAGTTAATATTTATGATACAAGTGAAAACTGAATAATAATAATAATAATTGTTTTACTGATTTATTTAACAAATATAATAGTAATTAGTAAAGCAAAATAGTATTTAATAGATTTTAAAATATTTCAATGGAATTCGTCTAGACTTTTGAGCAAAATGAACAGTAACTTTGTTGAAAATATCTGGCTTCCTCCCAAGATTTTGCAATAATTCTTTATCAAATTATAGTAGGCAAAGTTTTGCAATCTTCCTTGATTGACCTTGAGAATTTCTGGAGAAAGTTTAAAATCGTTTCAAAGCAGAGAAATTGCGCTCCACAGATGCACTTGTTGTAGGAACCATTAAAATTAATTATCCAACGCTACTTACTTCCCTCTAAGCCTCTTCCAAACACTTCAGTTTTATAAAACTCTTTGTGTGACAGTTTCATCTTGGAATTCTTCCGACGTGTTTCTAACTAGGTAAATACCTAGTTGGGTGATTATTAGTCCGGCATGGTACAGTAGTTGACGTACTGGCTATCCATGAGTTTGAACTTGATCTGTTGTGTAAGTTAGAGCGAATTCGTGTTGTCTTTTATATTTGATCGCTGAAATCACGACTATAAGTTATTTACATGGCATAAGAATTCAATAATTAAAATATAATTTAAGGAGTATTATAAAACTGAAACATTTGAGAAAGTTTACAGTTAAGCAACAAGTCTTGGTGAATTGACTTTATTTTTCCCAGTATTGACAGTATCTGCGGACTACAGTTTTAATTCTTCGAGATGGATTTAAATATAATCTAGAAGTTCCGACTGACCGGTATACATGCTGTAAAATTTCCTTTTCTAAACCCACAGATTGATGGAGAGTGTAAAATTAATCCTCCTTCAATGCCCACCGTCTCAGCTCCAAACTCGTCTTA
Organism: Cherax destructor; assembly: GCA_009830355.1. Classification (NCBI taxonomy): domain Eukaryota; kingdom Metazoa; phylum Arthropoda; class Malacostraca; order Decapoda; family Parastacidae; genus Cherax; species Cherax destructor. The sequence continues at coordinate 138,120 of WNWK01003061.1, forward strand.
ACCTTAAAATTTATGTGAAGATATAACTCTTGAATATTGATTAGTAAAAGAATTTCAAGTCAGTAACACTGGGAGTATTTAATTTTGTGATTTAACTCAAGAAATTTCTTGTGTATTAACTATATAAAACAGTGGTTCAGTTTCTTTGTGAAGAACATAAGTGAAGAACATATGACTTACATACCAAGGTTATACATCCTAACACCTACCTGTTGTGTGAGACTTCACACCGGGAGGGGAACATAAATTATTGCATTACACGCGATGGTCAATATCACCGCGTCCAGTATTACCTTCATTATCAGCAATTATGACCAGTTTACAATGTATCTGGACCTTCCAGATACATGCTATATTCACTCATTTCTTGGTCCCTATGACCCACGATCAAATTCTGTCACACTCGTCAGTTAATATTTACGTGCCTCATACATCTTCTTATTGTTAGAATATTAATTCCTTATTAGAATATTAATTTCCTCTAAATTACAGCAATTTTTCCTCAACTCTTTTCAGTATATAAGGAAATTATAGGTAATATAGGTTTTCAAATAGTCGCACTAAAGATACAAACCTACACAATTTCATATAAACATTATTATCCCATTCAATTCTTACACACAAATCACGTTAAAATGATCAAAATTTTCCACAATCGCCGGAATAATAACTTAATATGTTGGTTATTGTAGCGATGTGCTCTTGATGGGTCTCTATTTTCTATTTGTTTCAACAGTTACATCGCCTAGTGTTGTTGTATTTTATAATTTGCTAAATTTTGCAGTAATACGTCAGTCTAACATAATCAAACCTGATCTAATTTAACCTAAATAAAATATATAGCAACAATTTCTTAAAATATTTTGTAGGAAATGTACCTTTGCTTAGAACAAAATATTGGGAGTGACTGGAAAAAAAATATAGAGACAACTGATATTCTTAGAAATATATCTTGATGTGCACTGAGTTTAATGGTGAAAAGTCCTGATGTGTCCCAAATGTGGGGGAAAAAATCATGACTCTTGACCAAAAATAATTCCTATCTTCGTTGTTACATAGAATATGTCTGTTGATGTTTATATCAGTCTTTTTAGGCACGATAAAGTTAATAAAACTTTAAGGAGTACAATACGACTCACCATTAGCAACATAAATGTTTTTTGTGTGCAAAAAATATATGTGTAAATCACTGAATTTGTTGTAAATTTGGTTTTCATTACAATATGATTATTTAAAACAATTTGCAATACAGAATATGCTAATTATACTGCCGAAGATAGGACAACATAGAATGAAACCTTTTCAGTTAGTGAAAAACTAACTAAAAACTTCGGATGATAGTATTAGCAATGAATTGTCTGATGAAACTCGTACAAGACATTTGGAAAAAATCTATACCTATATTTAGATATCGTCTACCTCTGCCGTAGAAAATATCTGAAGCTCAGTACCGTAGCCAAACGAAAGAAAGATAGTTGAAGAGGCAGTAATGGATCCAAACTTATCCTCGTTCTGAGACACCCATCTTCGACGTCACCCATGATTACGCTGCCGGAAGTAAGTGCCAGATTATTCACGGGAAGACAGTCGAAATGTTCTGTATAGTCGTAATGTTCATTAAGCTGAAATGAAAGAACTGATGGAATCAGCTGTGATATGAGCAAATGTATGGAAAAACCGAGTGAAAGATCTTGGTTTAAGATGATGGTGATCTCATAACAACTAATGTCAACAAAAAAAAAAATAACACGGACTGGCCTTTCATATCAGTCAATAATTAAAAGCAGAATGTATTCCTGAACCTGCCTGATCACGTCCGTGTAAACGTTGAGTTAATTTTTCCTTTCCTGAGTTAGTGACGCTGATGAACGGCTGGTTACTTATAGAGACAAAACACCTACAAATAAAGTCAGGTCTCCACTTCTACAAGAACATGATCACGACAACCGAACATAGAAAAAGAGACTTTTTGTGCCGTCTTAGACAATTCACAATATTCTAAGATTCTGATCTAACCGAAAGTGATAGGTTCCCGGCGTCTCTCTCTACTAGAAGTAGCTGAAGTACATGAATTAGGGAAAAATATTGCTTTAATAAACCAAAAGGTTAATTATGAAATATCTAAAAAGCACAACTTTAATAATATAAATAAAATGAAAATAACAGTTATAATCAGGATAGTACTTATTCATAAGCCTGAAGAGCTAATAAAGCTAAATTGTATACTAGCTTGTAGTGTGGGGGTGGTGGAGCCACGTAGGTGGGATTCGTTTCCAGGAAGGTTAGCAGCCATGTGCTGACAATGGCTTGTTTGTGCCCCTAGATGGTGAATAGCTGATAGAGGTGCCCAGGTGATCGCAACTCTGTTGGCACGTTGGCAGATATCCTCCACACAGAGGAAGTATTAATTGCTCCGTACACAGCAGAAGCTCTCTGACTGAGAGTATTGGAGGTGCGTAGACGCCTCTTGTAAATTTATATACAAAAATGCCCATCATGTGGACATATTCCCTTACAATCACTTTTAATTGTTATATTCTTGTATGTTAATACGATGATTGAATCTTATGAATTAATTCCCAGGAATAGGTGTTGATTTGCCAGAACTCATCAATTTCACAGGAACAAGTGTATGATCTACGAGACCTTTACTGCACATATCAATTCCATCAAACACCTCAACTACTGGGAACGCTTGGAAGCACTTGACCTGTACTCGCTGGAACGCAGGCGAGAGAGATAGAACATAATCTACACTTGGAAAATCCTAGAAGGAATAGTCCCGAATCTGCACATAAAAATCACTCCCGACGAAAGTAAAAGACTGGGCAGCAGGTGCAAAATACCCCCAATGAAAAGTAGGTACACTAGGAGAAAACACCACAAGTGTCCGGGGCCCTAGACTGTTCAACAGCCTCCCACATGCATAAGGGGCATTACCAATAGGCCCCTGGCTGCCTTCAAGAGGGAGCTGGACAGATACTTAAAGTCGGTGCCGGATCAGCCGGGTTATGGTTCGTACGTTGGACTATGTGCGGCCAACAGTAACAGTCTGGTTGATCAGGCCCTGATCCACCGGGTGGCCTGGTCGTGGACCGGGCCGCGGGGGCGTTGATCCCCGGTATACCCTCCAGGTAGACTCCAGGTAGGTAGGTAGATCAACTTTCCAAGAAGAGGCGTATGATCTGCCCAAGGAACTGGTATATGATCTACCAGATCTCATCAGCTTCTTGTATGACAATGTCCATATCGATTTTTATCTCTTAACATGTTTAAATACGATGTACACCATGGGAAACAAGTTTAAATACGATATACACCATGGGAAACAAGTTTAAATACGATGTACACCATGGGAAACAAGTTTAAATACGATGTACACCATGGGAAACAAGTTTAAATACGATATACACCATGAGAAACAAGCTTAAATACGATTTACACCATGGGAAACAAGTTTAAATACGATGTACATAATGGGAAACAAGTTTAAATACGATATACACCATGGGAAACAAGTTTAAATACGATATACACCATGGGAAACAAGTTTAAATACGATGTACACCATGGGAAACAAGTTTAAATACGATGTACACCATGGGAAACAAGTTTAAATACGATATACACCATGGGAAACAAGCTTAAATACGATATACACCATGGGAAACAAGTTTAAATACGATGTACACCATTAGAAACAAGTTTAAATACGATATACACCATGGGAAACAAGTTTAAATACGATGTACACCATGGGAAACAAGTTTAAATACGATATACACCATGGGAAACAAGATTAAATACGATATACACCATGGGAAACAAGTTTAAATACGATATACACCATGGGAAACAAGTTTAAATACGATGTACACCATGGGAAACAAGTTTAAATACGATATACCCAAGGGGAAACAAGTTTAAATACGATATACCCCATGGGAAACAAGTTTAAATACGATATACCCCATGGTAAACAAGTTTAAATACGATATACAACATGGGACACAAGTTTAAATACGATATACTCCATGGGAAACAAGTTTAAATACGAAATACCCCATGGGAAACAAGTTTAAATACGATATACACCATGGGAAACAAGTTTAAATACGATGTACACCAAGGGAAACAAGTTTAAATACGATGTACACCATGGGAAACAAGTTTAAATACGATATACACCATGGGAAACAAGTTTAAATACGATGTACACCATGGGAAACAAGTTTAAATACGATATACACCATGGGAAACAAGTTTAAATACGATGTACACCATGGGAAACAAGTTTAAATACGATGTACACCATGGGAAACAAGTTTAAATACGATATACACCATGGAAACAAGTTTAAATACGATATTCACCATGGGAAATATCTCCTGCGTAACTCCAGATAAAGATCATGTCGGGCGTAAAATCCTCCGGTTCACCTGCATGAAAGCTGGTGCTGGTGTTAGTAACCTCAGCCAAATACTAATTAATTAAGAAGTACTAAAACCCCTTTCCATGTACTCTGCAGTTAGCTCAGTAGCTTGATAATGTGATGTTAATAAATTTCACTCTTCCTTTGCCTGTCTCAGTTACATGCCCAAACTGAGCTGGGTTCATGCTGATGGCTGTAAGGAAACGGATACCAGTAACACTTTATTGATCATGAGAGTTAAATGCATAATAGAAAAGTAAAGAGAGAAGGAAGAATATCTGCATTGTGAGTTTGGTTAACATCTTCTAGCCTTGTGTAATTATAATTGGAATTATGTATCATTCTGCAAAAAATGCAAGAGCCTCTTACTCTTTTCCTGAAGGTCCCTCGTATGTTGGTGATATGCGTCACCAATAGCATCTCCTGACCTTCTGAATTAAATGCCTGCCCTTGCTCTCTCATTTGTGACAGATATGTGATTCAGTTTGTCAACAGCAAAGGGACAACTGAATGCATTGAAGTGCTCTGTAAGCAATGCAGTGATACTGTGTCAGCCAGAGTTGCCGAGCAAGAGGGCTATGCTACTCAGGACTCATTAAGATAGTGTTTGACAGATAATATAGCTTCATTCTCAAAGAAATAATTTATGTCCATCCGCAACAGCAAGACGCGGTTGTATACTCATTTCATGCCAAGGGTAAGATGGGCTGGTATTGCATGCAGCCAGGGCCAAGCAAATGCTTACTACCTCATTTACACCACTGCCATTCCAGATACCATTCCAGCAGGACATACTGTTGCATGGATCAGTGGCTGGGCAGTGAAGTAAATGCGACTAGGACTAGCAGCTACAGAATGGTATTCTGTGTCCAGATGACATCAATAAAGCTGAGGCATCTCATCTATTCTTACTTATCGTCAGTGGTAAACATGTAGTAAATGATGCAAGTATTACAAAGTACGCTTATTGTGTACACCTGTGCAGTCATCCTGGTTCAGACAAGTTATGCACCGACACATCTCTTCCAGTGGATTTGAAATGAAGAGGTTAAAGTCTTTCATGTAGAATCACAGCTGCATAATTTTATTATCCTTATAATTTATACTTCCGCAAAGATGAATTTAAGAAAATTATTATCAAAATAGCACTGCCATATATTTAAAAAAAAAAAAATAGCAAATCCCTGTATTGTATTATGTCGATTCTATATATAATCCTATGGATTTTGATATGAACTGTGGTTTGTATTAACCATGCAGTATGTGAGCAATGCGAAATTAATTATTAAATATCGTTTATTTATATCATTATCACTATTCTGCTTTATGTAGTATCTGCCCTGTAAATAAGTAACTTAAAGGTTTTATTGTGATTGCATCGTGCTTATTTTATTCCATAAGGCTGAGAACACATTCTTCTGATTACGCAAAGAGCAGTGCATTTCACGAATGCAAAGAGCAGTGCATTTCACGAATGCAATGACTGATGTGCTGATGTGCCCTGATACATGAAATTTAGAATATTTTGTTTTCATGTTAAAAAAAAACACCTATTATTATTTCTGTGCTTGTTTAATTGAATTCACAATATTTCAAACATACCATAAACGCAACAAACATCTTATTTCAACAAACTGCTAAAACCCGAGTGTAAAGAATTCATCTGTTTTGTAAATAGGAATATTACTATAATGGATTTCTGTTGATACAAATATATTATTGCATTTCTGAAGGTTTATTGATTGTCTTATTCTCATAAACATGAGAGTAGATACCAAGAACATCTTCGTAATCCAAATAATAAAGGCGAAGTGAAAAATAGTTTAGTAAAGCGTCCAGACAGCGGCCATCTTAAAAAGTCTTGGAAAAAAATATTTGTCATAGCCCCGAACTCTTGGAACTTTTCACCATTGATCTCGGTGGACATCTTTGTAAATCCAAAGATGAAGTCAGTTTTCAGTATTTTTATTTTTTTTATGATCCCTAAAGCTTTCTTCCTGGACAGAAAGAGTTCATTTTTGCTGGGCAGAAAGGCTACTTGTGGACCACTTGAATTCGGCGGTCTAAGTGAAGATTTTAAGTATCCGTCACAGGAAGTAAAAAGAACGAGAGGAGATATAATAATGACACTTAAAATACAACAAAAACAAGATGTCAGGGTTAGAAATTACACTGCCAGATGAACGTCAGGGATCTGAGTAAACATTTCTCAGTGACAGTGTGAAGAAAATGACCATTAAAAAGACATTAACTGTATCAGAAGAGAGAGAGAGAGAGAGAGAGAGAGAGAAGAGAGAGAAGAGAGAGCGCTAATGAATGAGAGTTAAATATAACATATTGCCACAATTATCACAGCCTAACCACAAATGTACTGTACTATATTACACATGTTCGACTGCTTTACGTGTCGCGTATATCTTTGCTAATAATAATGAATTTGCAAATTTAAATACCCTATAATTCACCAGTAATTCCAGTTGAGCACTGATCACCAGCACCAGCCTACTGTAACTGCGATACAGTGGCATTAATAGCTCATGGGTGATCAACAGTTTTCCCCAAAAAACTAAAATTTTACACCGAGGCAAATCATTACGTGGTTTACCCTGGCTGCTGGACTCCTGCAGTAACAAGTCAAAATTCAGGTGTTAATCTCTGCAGTTTGACCTTGGAACTAGCCAAATAGAGTCGGGATCTCCATTATTACCCTCTGTCGACAGCATAAACGCATGTAAATTATCCTATACCAAGCGTTGATAACTCAGGATTAGGTGATTCAGGGAGGATATTCACAGAATATGATATATATACCTTATTGTCTTCATCTTTACAAATTTAGAAGCCTTATCAACGACCCTAAATTATTTATTTTATTAAGTTTAAATTCTGTGGTTTGCACGTGAATCATTAACACTTAAATTGCCCTAAACACTAATACTTTATTTCCAAACATAGAGAAACTTTTAGCGTATATACAGAAAAAAACTTATCCATGTATATATCGTGCCGATTAGGTAAAACTGGTCAATTAACAAGAACTCATCTAAAATTAAGTCCTTTCTAAAATTTTCTCTTATACGTTTAAAGATATATTTTTTCATTTATGTTAATGTAAAAATTTATAATTTTGTACCAAGAGAAACTTTGAAAACCTACCTAACCTTATTACAACAAGCGCAATTTAATTTAGCCTAACCCAACTAAATATATTTTAGATACGTTAACATAAATTTAATAATAAACAAACACAATGAAATATATTTTTTTCGTTATGTTCAGAATGATTTTTGCGAAATTATTGCATACACAAATTTTCGCTTGTCTTATATGGCAAGGTGAGCGTTGCTATTTAAGCCAAAATCGCAAGTTTTACCTAATCGGCACGAGATATATTTTTTTTTTTTTCAACAAGTCGGCCGTCTCCCACCGAGGCAGGGTGACCCAAAATGAAAGAAAATCCCCAAAAAGAAAAAACTTTCATCATCATTCAACACTTTCACCACACTCATACATAATCACTGTCTTTTCAGAGGAGCTCAGATATGACAGCTGAGAAAAGTCCCTCCCAGCTGTCACTATCTCAGACCCCTCCTTTAAAGTGCAGGCATTGTACTTCCCATTTCCAGGACTCAAGTCCAACTAAATCAATTAACTGGTTTCCCTGAATCCCTTCACAAAATGTTACCCTGCTCACACTCCAACAGATCGTCATGTCCCAAAAACCATTCGTCTCCATTCACTCCTATCTAACACGCTCACACATGCTTGCTGGAAGTCTAAGCCCCTTGCCCATAAAACCTCCTTTACCCCTTCCCTCCAACCTTTTCTAGGACGACCCCTACCCCGCCTTCCTTCCCCTACAGATTTATACGCTCTCCAAGTCATTCTACTTTGATCCATTCTCTCTAAATGACCAAACCACCTCAACAACCCCTCTTCAGCCCTCTGACAAATACTTTTAGTAACTCCACACCTTCTCCTAATTTCCACATTCCGAATTTTCTGCATAATATTTACACCACACATTGCCCTTAGACAGGACATCTCCACTGCCTCCAGCCTCCTCCTCGCTGCAGCATTTGCAACCCATGCTTCACACCCATATAAGAGTGTTGGTACCACTATACTTTCGTACATTCCCTTCTTTGCCTCCATGGATAACGTTTTTTGTCTCCACAGATACCTCAATGCACCACTCACCTTTTTTCCTTCATCAATTCTATTGTTAACCTCATCCTTCATAAACCCATCCGCTGACACGTCAACTCCCAAATATCTGAAAACATTTACTTCTTCCATAATCCCTCTCTCCAATGTGATATCCAATTTTTCTTTATTTGAATCGTTTGATACCCTCATCACCTTACTCTTATCTATGTTCACTTTTAACTTTCTACCTTTACACACTCTCCCAAACTCGTCCACTAACCTTTGCAACTTTTCTTTAGAATCTCCCATAAGCACAGTATCATCAGCAAAAAGTAACTGTGTCAACTCCCATTTTGCATTTAATTCTCCATAATTTAATCCCACCCCTCTCCCCAACACCCTAGCATTTACTTCTTGTACAACCCCATCTATAAATATATTAAACAACCATGGTGACATTACACATCCTGTCTAAGACCTACTTTTACCGGAAGTAATCTCCTCTCTCCTACACACCCTAACCTGAGCCTCACTATCCTCATAAAAACTCTTTACAGCCTTCAGTAACTTACTACCTATTCCATACACTTGCAACATTTGCCACATTGCTCCCCTATCCACTCTATCATATGCCTTTTCTAAATCCATAAATGCAATAAAACTTCTCTACCTTTATCTAAATACTGTTCACATATATGCTTCACTGTAAACACTTGATCTACACATCCCCTACCCACTCTAAAGCCTCCTTGCTCATCTGCAATCCTACTCTCTGTCTTACCTCTAATTCTTTCAATAATAACCCTGCCATACACTTTACCTGGTATACTCAGTAAACTTATTCCCCTATAATTTTTACACTCTCTTTTATCCCCTTCCCTTTATATAAAGGAACTATACATGCTCGCTGCCAATCCCTAGGTACCTTCCCTCTTTCATACATTTATTAAACAAAAATACCAACCACTCCAGCACTATATCCCCCTGCTTTTAACATTTCTGTCATGATTCCGTCAATTTCAGCTGCTTTACCCCTTTCATTCTACGTAATGCCTCACGCACCTCTCCCACACTCACATCCTGCTCTTCTTCACTCCTAAACGATGTTGTACCTCCCTGTCCAGTACATGAAATTATCGCCTCCCTCTTTTCATCGACATTTAAAAGTTCCTCAAAATATTCCCGCCATCTACCCAATACCTCCAGCTCCCCATCTACTAACTCCCCTACTCTGTTTTTAACTGACAAATCCATTCGTTCCCTAGGCTTTCTTACCTTGTTTATCTCACTCCAAAATTTTTCTTGTTTTCAGCAAAATTTCTTGACAGAGCCTCTCCCATTTTTCATCCGCTCTTCTTTTGCACTCTCTCACCACTCTCTTCACCTTTCTTTTACTCTCCATATACTCTGCTCTTCTATTAACACTTCTGTTTTGTAAAAACTCTCATAAGCTACCTTTTTCTCTTTTATCACACCCTTTACTTCTTCATTCCACCACTCACTCCTCTTTCCTCCTGCACCCACCCTCCTATAGCCACAAACTTCTGCCCCACATTCTAATACTGCATTTTAAAACTATCCCAACTCTCTTCAACCCCCACTACTCCTACTTGCACTAGCCCACCTTTCTGCCAATAGTTGCTTATATCTCACCCTAACTTCCTCCTCCCTTAGTTTATACACTTTTACCTCTCTCTTACTTGCTGTTGCCATTTTCCTTTTGTCCCATCTACCTTTTACTCTAACTGTAGCTACAACCAAATAATGATCTGATATATCCGTTGCCCCTCTATAAACATGTACATCCTGAAGCCTACTCATCAACCTTTTATCCACCAATACATAATCCAACAAACTACTTTCCTTACGTGCTATATCATACCTTGTATATTTATTTATCCTCTTTTCATAAAATATGTATTACTTATTACCAAACCTCTTTCTACACATAGCTCAATTAATGGTTCCCCATTTACATTTACCCTGGCACCCCAAATTTACCTACTACTCCATCCACAACATTGTTACCCACTTTAGCATTAAGATCCCCAACCACAATTACTCTCTCACTTGGTTCAAAACTCCCCACACACTCACTCAACATTTCCCAAAATCTCTCTCTCTCCTCTACACTTCTCTCTTCTCCAGGTGCATAAACACTTACTATAACCCACTTTTCACATCCAACCTTTATTTTACTCCACATAATCCTTGAATTTATACATTTATATTCCTTCTTTACCTGCCATAACTGATTATTCAACATTATTGCCACTCCTTCTTTAGCTCTAACTCTATTTGAAACCCTGATCTAATCCCATTTATTTCTCCCCACTGAAACTCTCCTACCCCTTCAGCTTTGTCTCACTTAAAGCCAGGACATCCAGCTTCTTTTCATTCATAACATCTACAATCATCTCTTTCTTATCATTCGCACAACATCCACGCACATTCAAACATCCCACTTTGACGATTGTCTTCTTCTTCTTTTCAGTAAGCTATACAGGAAAAGGGTTACTAGCCCATTGTTCCCGGCATTTTAGTTGACTTTTACAACACGATATATATATATATATATATATATATATATATATATATATATATATATATATATATATATATATATATATATATATATATATATATAACATTATGATAGTTATGCTTGTGTTCTTAGGTGTGATAATCGCTAAGATTATAAGTCAGATCTAACTATATGTTGCCAAGCATTTTGAAAGGCGAAATTGAAGGATTTCATTTTTTGAGGCGGAGATACTAGGAGTCAGCACGACCACTTACTTAAATGGGAGATGTGCCCCCTTGCTGGTGCAGGGCTTTTGTTCCAAGGCTTGGAACTGAAATCTCATTACCCCAAACCTTCTCAAATCTTACCTCAAAACAGATGACCTTTTACCAGGAACTGTATTGACCTTTACAGGTCACATGAGAGTAATAAAAATACTATTGATACTGCTGCTACTATTACTATTACTGCTACTACTACTACTACTACTACTACTATTACTACTTCTACTGCTACTATTATTATTACTACTACTACTAATGCTACTACTACTAATGCTGCTTTTACTACCTCTACTACTACTACTATTACTCCTGATACTACTACTACTACTACTGATGCTACTACTGCAACTACTACTATTACTGCTGCTACTGTTATTACTTCTGCTACTACTACTACTACTACTACTACCTCTACAACTACTACGACTACTGCAACTACTACTACTATTACTACTGTTGTTGCTAGTGCTACTATGTATTACTACTAAGAGTCCTACTAAAACTACAACTGTTTCTATTACTATTACTGCTACTACTACTACTACTCCTGATGCTACTACTACTATTAATGATAATAATAATGATAAAAATAATAATAATAATAATAATAATAATAATAATAATAATATTAATACAGGCATTTGCGTAGAAAAAAATAATAGAAAATATTTAATTTTACGAATGTTTATAATAATATTTTGTCAGAAAAGATAAAAGTCTATACGAGTAACTATGACTGTAATTCAATATATATTATTAACATTTGGTTGGAGACTGCGGCTTTTTCTATTATTTGTGTGGATTGTTGTGTTTAAAAATGAATTAAAAAAGAACAAATGTAAATAATACATTTGCTAAAAAAGTTACCTTGTTACAACTGAAGATAACTACCTCGTTATTACGGACAACTGCGTTATCTAGACACTCCTTATAATAATAACTACTGTAACTTGTTACTACTTATCATAACTAGCATTTTTAAACAAAAGATATCTATTTTCTTACAAAATATAACTATCTTGTGACTGCTAAGAGTTAGTTTGGTACGAAATAAGATAACTATTTTGTTAGCTAATTAACGATGAAAGCGCATCAATGAACCCAGATTAAGTCGAAAAAAAACTACTGTAAATGAATAAACAGAAGGTTGAACGGGAAGTTCGAACCGTGATCCATAAATTGAGAGGCCCAACGTTCTATCATATAGGCTACGCGACTTCTAAAAGGGAAGCCCCGTAGAAATCAGGTCATACTTCTGCTTATTCACTTGTAACTTGTTTACATACTTGAACCATGGCGAGTCAGAGTTCTAGCTCAGGTACTTGTTACTGATGCAGCCCCGGTACTTGTTACTGATGCAGCCCCGGTACTTGCTACTGATGCAGCCCTGGTACTTGCTACTGATGCAGCCCCGGTACTTGCTACTGATGCAGCCCTGGTACTTGCTACTGATGCAGCCCCGGTACTTGCTACTGATGCAGCCCTCGTACTTGCTACTGATGCAGCCCCGGTACTTGCTACTGATGCAGCCCCGGTACTTGCTACTGATGTAGCCCTGGTACTTGTTACTGATGCAGTCCCGGTACTTGCTAGCGATACAGCCCCGGTTCTTGCTACTGATGTAGCCCCGGTTCTTGCTACTGATGCAGCCCCGGTACTTGCTAGCGATACAGCCCCGGTTCTTGCTACTGATGTAGCCCCGGTTCTTGCTACTGATGCAGTCCCGGTACTTGCTAGCGATACAGCCCCGGTTCTTGCTACTGATGTAGCCCCGGTTCTTGCTACTGATGTAGCCCCGGTACTTGCTAGCGATACAGCCCCGGTTCTTGCTACTGATGTAGCCCCGGTTCTTGCTACTGATGCAGCCCCGGTACTGGCTACTGATGCAGCCCCGGTACTTGCTACTGATGCAGCCCCGGTTCTTGCTACTGATGTAGCCCTGGTACTTGCTACTGATGTAGCCCAGGTTCTTGCTACTGATGCAGCCCCGGTACTTGCTACTGATGCAGCCCCGGTACTTGCTACTGATGTAGCCCCGGTACTTGCTACTGATGTAGCCTTGGTACTTGCTACTGATGTAGCCCCGGTACTTGCTACTAATGGAGCCCCGATACTTGCCACTGATGCAGCCCCGGTACTTGCTAGTAATACAGGCCAGGTACTTTTTATTGATGCAGCCCCGGTACTTGCTACTGATGCAGCCCCGGTACTTGCTACTGATGCAGCCCCGGTACTTGCTACTGATGCAGCCCCGGTACTTGCTGCTGATGCAACCCTGGTACTTGCTACTGATGCAGCCCCAGTACTTGTTACTGATGCAGCCCCGGTTATTGCTACTGATGCAGCCCCGGTTATTGCTACTGATGCAGCCCCGGTACTTGCTGCTGATGCAGTCCCAGTACTTGTTACTGATGCAGCCCCGGTTATTGCTACTGATGCAGCCCCAGTACTTGTTACTGATGCAGCCCCGGTTATTGCTACTGATGCAGCCCCGGTTATTGCTACTGATGCAGCCCCAGTACTTGTTACTGATGCAGCCCCGGTTATTGCTACTGATGCAGCCCCAGTACTTGTTACTGATGCAGCCCCGGTTATTGCTACTGATGCAGCCCCAGCACTTGTTACTGATGCAGCCCCAGTACTTGGTACTGATGCAGCCCCGGTACTTGTTACTGATGCAGCCCCGGTACTTGCTACTGATGCAGCCCCAGTACTTGCTACTGATGCAGCCCCGGTACTTGTTACTGATGCTGCCCCAGTACTTGCTACTGATGCAGCCCCGGTACTTGTTACTGATGCAGCCCCGGTACTTGTTACTGATGCAGCCCCAGTACTTGCTACTGATGCAGCCCCGGTACTTGTTACTGATGCAGCCCCGGTACTTGCTACTGATGCAGCCCCAGTACTTGCTGCTGATACAACCCCGGTACTTGCTACTGATGCAGCCCCGGTACTTGCTACTGATAGAGCCCTAGTACTTGCTACTGATGCAGTCCCGGTACTTGCTACTGATGCAGCTTCGGTACTTGCAACTGATGCAGCCCCGGTACTTGCTACTGATGCAGCCCCGGTATTTGCTGCTGATGCAGCCCTGGTACTTGCTAGTGATACAGCCCAGGTACTTGTTACTGATGCAGCCCCGGTAATTGTTACTGATGCAGCCCCGGTACTTGCAACTGATGCAGCCCCGGTACTTGCTACTGATGCAGCCCCGATACTTGCTGCTGATGCAGCCCCGGTACTTGCTAGTGATACAGCCCAGGTACTTGTTACTAATGCAGTCCCGGTACTTGCTACTGATGCAGTCCCGGTACTTGCTACTGATGCAGTCCCGGTACTTGCTACATATGCAGTAAAGGTACTTGCTACTGATGCAGCCCCGGTACTTGCTATTGATGGAGTCCCGGTACTTGCTACTGATGCAGCCCCGGTACTTGCTACTGATGCAGCCCCGGTACTTGCTACTGATGCAGTCCCGGTACTTGCTACTGATGCAGTCCCGGTACTTGCTACTGATGCAGTCCCGGTACTTGCTACTGATGCAGTCCCGGTACTTGCTACTGATGCAGTCCCGGTATTTGCTACTGATGCAGCCCCGGTACTTGCTACTGATGCAGTCCCGGTACTTGTTACTGATGCAGCCCTGGTACTTGCTACTGATGCAGCCCCGGTACTTGCTACTGATGCAGCCCTGGTACTTGCTACTGATGCAGCTCCGGTAATTGCTACTGATGCAGCCCCGGTACTTGCTACTGATGCAGCCCCGGTACTTTCTACTGATGCAGCCCCAACCTTCTGAGGTGTATGAGAGTTTTTAGAGGATTTTCACTTCTTTTCCAGTGCTTACAAAGGTACAGTTTTCACTTTAATGTTTATCGATACTAGTTTGGAAGGAGCCACGTCCAAGATGGCTGATGAGTACATAGTTAGCCTACTCAAATCATGTGATTCGAAAAATCTCAGTGTAGATTTAGAGGAACGCCCTTTTTGCTTTATGTTTCTTAAAAGAGACGAGGTTTTTGTGAAGACACGCTAAGAAATACACCCCTCGAGGTGTAAAACTGTTGAGAGATGCGCACCTTTCGGTGAATATTCGCTGAAAAATACATATTTCTAGGTATATAAGCGCTGAAACATACACATATCTAAATATATAGGTGCTGAGAGATACACACATCTAAGTATATAGGCGCTGAAAGGTACACACAACTAAGTATATAGGTGCTGGATGGTACACACATCTAATTATATAGGTGCCGAAAGGTACACACATCTAAGTATATAGGCGCTGAAAGGTACACACATCTAAGTATATAGGTGCTGAAAGGTACACACATCAAAGTATATAGGTGCTGAAAGGTACATACATCTAAGTACGTATATAGGTGCTGAAAGGTACACAACTAAGTATAACGGTGCCGAAAGGTACATACATCTAAGTATATAGGTGGTGAGAGATGCACACACTTCTCGTTGTATATTCAATGTAGCTACTTTTATACGATGACCACTATTCACTATTCACTATTCACTATTCAAGCGTAGTCATAAGCTTCTAGCATGTGCAGGTTATTTGTGTATTGTTCCAGTCACGGTATTGTGCCTTTACATTCTTTACAATGGTCTTATTATGTTTAATTCCTTGATGGTAAAAATTTGCCCACCTCATGTAAACTATCTCTAAAAAATATACCAGAACACAACGATCATAACCACGACTTGTTCACCATTAAAATATTAAAAAATATAACAAATATATTTGATGAATATTAAGCTGAAAAAAATTCCTGTTTATTTCAGTATTTTATTTTATGTTTGTATTTTATGGAAGTATATTGTGTGGCAGTGAATCGTATGGGAGTGTATTGCTTGGTAGTGTATTGTATAATAATGTATTGCATAGTAGCATTTGCATGATAGTGTATTGCATGGAAGTGCATGGCAGAGTATTGTATGGCATTGCATGATAGTGTTTTGTATGGAAGTGCATGGCAGAGTATTGTATGGCATTGCATGATAGTGTTTTGTATGGAAGTGCATGGCAGAGTATTGTATGGCATTGCATGATAGTGTTTTGTAACGAAGATATTGAATGGTAGTGTATTTCATGGTAGTGTATTGTATGATAATGTATTGGATTGTAGCGTTTGCACGATAGTGTATTGCATGGAAGTTTATGGCACAGAGTATTGTATGGCATTGAATGGAAGTGTGTTGTATGGAACATATTGAATGGTAGTGTATTGTATGGTAGCGTCTTGCTTGATAGTGTATTGTATGAAAGTATATTAAATAACATTGTATTGTACAGAAGTAGTGCATTGCATAGTATTGGTAGCGTATTGCAAGATAGTGTATTGCATGGTATTGTATTGTATGAACATAAGAAAACATAAGAAAAAAAGGAACACTGCAGCAGGCCTACTGACACATGCGAGGCAAGTCCATCACTCCCCGGCTTAGACCCTCTCCAGGTAAACTCAAGGTAGTCAGGTTACTTCCACTTAGGGAGTACGGCATCAGACCTAGTAGCACAAGCTAGTCAGGTTCAACTCACACTCACCCACACCCACTCATGTATTTATCTAACCTATTTTTTAAAATACACAACGTCTTAGCTTCTATGACGGTACTGGGGAGTTTGTTCCACTCATCCACAACTCCATTACCAAACCGGTATAGAAGTGAGCTTCCTTTCTCATTCAGTGTTTCTTATAAATTTTTTATATATACAGAGTTAGTTAAGCATCATTTATTTTTCCTTCTGTTGTCGTAATTCAATATTGTTTGCTCTTGTTGTGTAAATTCTGTGAAACAATGTCTGAATTACCTGTGATTAGTGGTGCTGATGCGCTTGTGAATAACGTAAGACAAGAAACTGATGAACCAGCTGAGAATCTTAGTGGTTCTTTGCAGGCTAAAACCAGTCCGTATATCATATATTTATTCACGTGAACCTCTCGATGTTGTGCCTATGACTGATGGCAACCCAAGAAGACTCGAAGCTTGGTTCACTGCAGATCGCAAGGCAGTGAAGTACGCAGCTTTTGGTCGCTCTTGTTATTATGAGGCTCAAAATAATTTGGCTTAAACCTGTGAACTTTCTTACTCCTCCTGACTCACGAAATCGTAATGACACGATTGCAAACAAACCATACCACGGGTGGGGTTCGAACCCGCGGTCAGGGAGTTTCAAAACTCCAGACCGTCGCGTAAGCCACTGGGCCAGCTAGCTTCAATAAGATTCATCCAACTAGGTATATTTCTACACCATAGGAAGGTTAGCATAGGCACCACTGTGTCCACAAATGCAAGTTTTTACAGACGAATCTCCCGCTAGCATGGCCGTGACGAACTCTAGCTCAAGTCCCCTTCAAAGCCGTCAACATGACTCACGAAATTGTAATGACACGACGGTCTGGACTCTGGAGTTTTGAAACTCTCTGACCGCGGGTTCGAGCCCCACTCGTGGTATGGTTTGTTTGCAATCGTGTCATTATATTATTATATTATATTATTACTATGTTCTGGGTGATTACTTTCCAATTTTTGGTTGGCTAAAAATCTGAAGCATGGTTAAAATCATTAAAATATTTTTCCTCAAGATATGTCTTGGGCCCCTGACACTTATTGTGTTGTCCCTCAACGTGCTAGTGGCACCCCTGCTCTTCATTGGGGGGATGTTACATCGTCTGCCGAGTCTTTTGCTTTCGTAGGGAGTGACACTCGTGTGCAAGTTTGGTACTAATCCCTCTAGGATGTTCCAAGTGTATATAATAATGTATCTCTCCCGCCTGCGTTCCAGGGAGTACAGGTTTAGGAACACCAAGCGTTACCAGTAATTGAGGTGGTTCATCGCAGTTATGCGTGCTGTGAAGGTAAAGTAAAGTAATTGCTGTACCTTATATGTTCTCGTTTAATCTCGTTTGTTCTCATGATCCAACCTGATCCGTAATGCATTATATTCTATGTCCTATTTTTTTTGTAAAAAGTTTTCTTGCATTATATAGAATAAGCCCAGAGCCTGAATCGTCTGCCGTCTACCAGATGAATTAGATTTGTATAGCTATATGACGAAGACGCTATACGCTAGCCTCGCCGAGCTGCCAACAGTGTAATACTTAAATATATACGTTCTAGCAACATTTATAGCCAGGCTCCCTAGCTAAGCTTAAATCACGTGACCCCTTCACACATAGGCTGTCCCTTGCGTCTCCCTCAAACATAAGATAAAAGATGCGAAAAGCTGGGCTCCTCTACGAATACAAATATATCACCTGATAACAGTCTACAGTTGATGTCTTTGCTACCATTCCTCAGTCTAAGAACCGTCTTAACACCAGTACTAGAAGGGTGTATATAATGAAGTGGCCACTGAGTGCATGTTGAATAGTCCATACACCACACACTTAAGAGTCCAACTCATGTATACACATGATAAATGGAAGCTTATTGCATGGTGTGCAGCATGGTAGCTTATTGTATGGTGCGTAGCATGGTAGCTTATTGCATGATGTGTAGCATGGTAGCTTATTGCATGGTGTGTAGCATGGTAGCTTATTGCATGGTGTGTAGCATGGTAGCTTATTGCATGATGTGTAGCATGGTAGCTTATTGCATGGTGTGTAGCATGGTAGCTTATTGCATGGTGTGTAGCATGGTAGCTTATTGCATGGTGTGTAGCATGGTAGCTTATTTCATGGTGTGTAGCATGGTAGCTTAATGCATGGTGTGTACATGGTAGCTTATTGCATGTGTGTAGCATGGTAGCTTATTGCATGGTGTGTAGCATGGTAGTTTATTGCATGGTGTGTAGCATGGTAGCTTATTGCATGGTGTGTATCATGATAGCTTATTGTATGGTGTGTAGCATGGTAGCTTATTGCATGGTGTGTAGCATGGTAGCTTATTGCATGGTGTAGCATGGTAGTTTATTGCATGGTGTGTAGCATGGTAGCTTATTGCATGGTGTGTAGCATGGTAGCGTATTGCATGATGTGTAGCATGGTAGCTTATTGCATGGTGTAGCATGGTAGTTTATTGCATGGTGTGTAGCATGGTAGCTTATTGCATGGTGTGTAGCATGGTAGCTTATTGCATGTGTGTAGCATGGTAGCTTATTGCATGGTGTGTAGCATGGTAGCTTATTGATGGTGTGTAGCATGGTAGCTTATTGATGGTGTGTAGCATGGTAGCTTATTGCATGGTGTAGCATGGTAGTTATTGATGGTGTGTAGCATGTTAGCTTATTGATGGTGTGTAGCATGGTAGTTTATTGCATGGTGTAGCATGTAGTTATTGCATGGTGTGAGCATGGTAGTTTATTGCATGGTGTAGCATGGTAGCTTAATGCATGTGTGTACATGGTAGTTATTGCATGGTGTGTAGCATGGTAGCTTATTGATGGTGTGTAGCATGGTAGCTTATTGCATGGTGTGTAGCATGGTAGTTATTGCATGGTGTGTAGCATGGTAGTTATCATGGTGTGTAGCATGGTAGCTTATTGCATGGTGTGTAGCATGGTAGTTATTGCATGGTGTAGCATGGTAGTTTGCATGGTGTGTAGCATGTAGTTATTGCATGGTGTGTACATGGTAGCTTATTGCATGTGTGTAGCATGTACTTATTGCATGGTGTGTAGCATGGTAGCTTATTGATGGTTGTACATGGTAGCTTATTGCATGTGTGTAGCATGGTAGTTATTGCATGGTGTTAGCATGGTAGTTATTGCATGGTGTACATGGTAGTTATTGCATGGTGTAGCATGGTAGCTTATTGCATGGTGTGTAGCATGGTAGCTTATTGCATGATGTGTAGCATGGTAGTTATTGCATGGTGTGTAGCATGGTAGTTTATTGCATGGGTAGCATGATAGCTTATTGCATGGTGTGTACATGGTAGCTTATTGCATGATGTGTAGCATGGTAGCTTATTGCATGGTGTGTAGCATGGTAGCTTATTGCATGGTGTGTAGCATGGTAGTTTATTGAATGGTGTGTAGCATGGTAGCTTATTGCATGGTGTGTAGCATGGTAGCTCATTGCATAGTGTGTAGCATTGTAGCTTATTGCATGGTGTGTAGCATGGTAGCTTATTGTATGGTGTGTAGCATGGTAGCTTATTGTATGGTGTGTAGCATGGTAGCTTATTGATGGTGTGAGCATGGTACTTATTGATGGTGTGTAGCATGGTAGCTTATTGCATGGTGTAGCATGGTAGTTTATTGCATGGTATGGAGCATGGTAGCTTATTGCATGGTGTAGCATGGTAGCTTATTGTATTGTGTGTAGCATGGTAGTTTATTGCATGGTGTGTAGCATGGTAGCTTATTGCATGGTGTGTAGCATGGTAGCTTATTGTATGGTGTGTAGCATGGTAGTATATTGCATGGTGTGGAGCATGGTAGTTATTCATGGTGTGTAGCATGGTAGCTATTGATGGTGTTAGCATGGTAGTTTATTGCATGGTGTAGCATGGTAGTTTTTGCATGGTGTAGCATGGTAGTTATTGCATGGTGTGTACATGGTAGCTTATTGCATGGTGTGGAGCATGTTACTTATTGCATGGTGTGTAGCATGGTAGTTATTGCATGGTGTACATGGTAGTTTATTGCATGGTGTGTAGCATGGTAGTTATTGCATGTGTGTAGCATGGTAGTTATTGCATGGTGTACATGGTAGCTTATTGCATGGTGTAGCATGTTAGTTTATTGCATGGTGTGTAGCATGGTAGCTTATTGCATGGTGTGTAGCATGGTAGTTTATTGCATGGTGTGTCATGGTAGCTTATTGCATGGCGTAGCATGGTAGCTTATTGCATGGTGTGTAGCATGATAGCTTATTGCATGGTGTGTAGCATGGTAGCTTATTGCATGGTGTGTAGCATGGTAGTTTATTGCATGGTGTGTAGCATGGTAGCTTATTGCATGGTGTGTAGCATGGTAGCTTATTGCATGGTGTGTAGCATGGTAGCTTATTGCATGGTGTGTAGCATGGTAGCTTATTGCATGGTGTGTAGCATGGTAGCTTATTGCATGGTGTGTAGCATGGTAGTTTATTGCATGGTGTGTAGCATGGTAGCTTATTGCATGGTGTAGCATGGTAGTTTATTGCATGGTGTGTAGCATGGTAGCTTATTGCATGGTGTGTAGCATGGTAGTTATTGCATGGTGTGTAGCATGGTAGCTTATTGCATGGTGTGTAGCATGGTAGTTTATTGCATGGTGTGTAGCATGGTAGTTTATTGCATGGTGTGTAGCATGGTAGCTTATTGCATGGTGTAGCATGGTAGCTTATTGCATGGTGTGTAGCATGGTAGCTATTGCATGGTGTAGCATGTAGTTTATTGCATGTGTGTAGCATGGTAGCTTATTGCATGTGTGTAGCATGGTAGTTTATTGCATGGTGTAGCATGGTAGCTTATTGCATGGTGTGTAGCATGGTAGCTTATTGCATGGTGTGTAGCATGGTAGCTTATTGCATGGTGTGTAGCATGGTAGCTTATTGCATGGTGTGTAGCATGGTAGTTATTGCATGGTGTGTAGCATGGTAGCTTATTGCATGGTGTGTAGCATGGTAGCTTATTGCATGGTGTGTAGCATGGTAGCTATGCAGTGTAGCAGTATTATTGCATGGTGTGTAGCATGGTAGCTTATTGCATGGTGTGTAGCATGGTAGCTTATTGCATGGTGTGTAGCATGGTAGCTTATTGCATGGTGTGTAGCATGGTAGCTTATTGCATGGTGTGTACATGGTAGCTTATTGCATGGTGTGTAGCATGGTACCTTATTGCATGGTGTGTATCATGGTAGCTTATTGCATGGTGTAGCATGGTAGCTTATTGCATGGTGTGTAGCATGGTAGCTTATTGCATGGTGTGTAGCATGGTAGCTTATTGCATGGTGTGTAGCATGGTAGCTTATTGCATGGTGTGTAGCATGGTAGCTTATTGCATGGTGTGTAGCATGGTAGTTTATTGCATGGTGTGTAGCATGGTAGCTTATTGCATGGTGTGTAGCATGGTAGTTTATTGCATGGTGTGGAGCATGGTAGTTTATTGCATGGTGTGTAGCATGGTAGCGTATTGCATGGTGTGGAGCATGGTAGTTTATTGCATGGTGTGGAGCATGTGGAAAATATCGGTATTTTCCAGAATCCATTATGCCCGCCCCCCAGGTGGGGGAGTGTAGGGAAGGGGGGCGACTCCTAGAGGGATGTCAATTCTGTATATACTTAATTACTAAGAAGTAGCCTCCTACTCCTAGACTAATTATACACTACAATCACTACATTACTACTACATATATTTAAGCTAAGTTAGAGACAGTTGTTAGCTTACTGTGTAGTATTATACGTCCCATACATTAAACAATAGGCCGTAGGCACTCTTCAGTCGGCTAGTTTGAGTGTACACGGAGGTAGGCTGAGACGACAGCCGTTAGTCACATTTCAGCAGTAAGATAGGTCACCTTCCCCTCTGGGTCACACCACGATCACCGCAGGTAAGGGTCTCATTAACTGAACCAGGCAGTTGTGTGGCTCACCAGGTATATCTCAGGTGATTCCCGTCCTTCTACATCTGCGTAAGTATTAGAGACCACGGTGCCCCGTGGCCTGGTGGCTAAAGCTCTCGCTTCACATGGCGAGGGTCCGTGGTTCGATTCCCAGCGAGGGTAGAAACATTGGGCGTGTTTTCTTTCACTGGTTGTCTATGTTCCACATCAGTAAAATGGGTACGTGGGTGTTAGTCGACTGGTGTGGGTCGCATCCTGGGACAAAACTGACCTAATTTGCTCGAAATGTTTTGCTTAACAAGCGGCTTTCTATATAGCAGTATGTCATTGATGTCAGCTAGACCTGTATACCTTGTACATTAGGAAGCATTGAAAAAATACACATTTTAGAGTTGTAGGTTGCACTTTTCATGTATTATTTTTATGGTCTCAACAAACTTCTGGCAAAATTTCCGACAATTTCATGCTCATTTACCCTGCACCATCGCGATCGACTTTTCGTCAAATTATAGACCATAGAAAATAATTAGTTATAATTTATGGGTTGTCAGGATAATAATCAAGTGTACATGGTTTATATCAATTTTGGTTGTGAAGATTGTGTAATCAAATGTACCTGGGTTATATCAATCATCAACTATTTAATTTTAAACTATTACAAGTTATAAGTGAAGTCTTTTTTGGTGTGGATCACTTTCCTGGAAAATATTCTTGCCTGATATATCCATCTCTTGCCTTCTGTCCAGTCACATCAGTGCAGCTTCAGTCATCAATGTTATCCCTCTCTCAACACCTTCAGTGTTGTTTGGCCACTTGGGAACCTCCAGTGGAGTCTCAATAATTTTCAGAACCTGTTGATCTGTTAGAGAAGCAATGAAAGGAGGATCAGTTTTGAGTTCAGTCTTCCAGTCAATCATGGAATGATAGTTCTTTGCTTGCCACTTTAGTTTGGGAGCCACATTGTCATTCTCTTCATCTTCACTGTCATCCTCATCATCAGTGTAGATTAACAAGTCCTCGTCAACAGCATCAGCAGAATCTTCTCCATCCTCATCAGAACTCTCAGTACTTTCTTCTGTCTGCTGGTTCTCTTTAATTTTTCTTATCACTGAGACAGCCTTGTCTCTCACAGTTATGTCTTCATCAGCGCACATTCCAAGAAGCAGCTGATCTGTGTGAGAAAAGGTGGAATTCCTTTGGACGGTCTTCTTTACTATCTTCTTTTCTTCACTATTCACATGTCTCATAAATTGCAGTGACTGGAAGACGTTCTTTTGATCGTGTCTGACATAAGGTGCAGCTTGATGTGGAACCACACTGGAGCACAACTTTAAAATCATAATGACGACTCTTTTCAGCTCCTGACTGGGTCTTGATGTTCCACATACAACCTAAGGATCTTACTCATAAAGTATTCCACCTTGACACACACGGTGGACCTGGTTCAGGAGTAGCAAAGTCATCATCAACCACACCTGTGATCACTCCTTTGTAAATCCTATACAAGTATTTCTGGTCCCAGGACAGATCCTCTGCCACCTTGTCATTCAGAACAGGGAAATCAGTGAAACTGACTGGCTGGAAAGCAACAACTGGCAGCTCAGACAGAGGATCCTTGATTTGCTTGTCAATGGGACCTCTCCAATGCTCAGGACCACTTGGCTTACCGTCATAGTGGTAGAAAACATCCCGGAATGGCAGCTCATTTCCATGAAGCTGACTGATGAAATAATGGACCAGATGACCAAGCAACATTTCAAGATGTTGAAAGGCTTTATTGTCAGCTCGACATTTACATTGGTTCCGTCACTACCAACACATACAACAGGTTGCTGAGTTAGTTTCTGTTCCAACAAAAATGTATAGATTGTCTTGGCAATATCCTTTCCATGGCCTGACTTGGGAGTCACATGAGTGAGATATTCAGAGCCGGGCAAAACCATGATGATGTGATGATCTTTCACCACTATCTTTGGACTCCATTTCTTGGTCTTCTCATTCTTTTTCATTACACAAGTGGAGGTCTTCTTACCATCAAAATACAGTGATGTGATATTTTTCAAGTTTTCTAGCTCATTTTCTTGCCTCGCCATTCAGTATTTGTGTATGGCATTATCACCAAGGACGACAAAAGTCGTCCTTGGTGATAATGCCATAGTCCATTAAGGTGGCGGTAGCAATGGTAGATCCAGCATAATCACTGAGAAATTTAGTTAAAGTTTATAAATATTGCAGAGTACATAGATATAGTACATAAAACACTGTGCTGCACTACTCAATAGTACAGACATATTAAAAAATTTCAATCGCAAATGCTGTAGGCACTGAATCTAAGATGTATATAAGGAACAATGCCTGAAAAGTGCAGCTTTGGCCAAAAATTCAATGCTCCCTATTGTACATGTACTTGTAGAAATAAAGATATTATTATTATTATTATTATTATTATTATAATGTTCATCAGTACTCTGTATAACCATGCAGGAATTGGCCACCCACAACCTGAGATTACCATCATCAGCTGCCATACACTGCCTACTGTGAGGAATAAGGTCAGTATCTCATTGATTGAAGTACCCCCGGAAGTGGAGCAGGAGGCTTCAGGCTGGGTTCACTAACACGACTCAGCTATGATCCCCAAAACACTGCCTAATTCCCCACAGATTTGGTCCTTCGAACTGGATGAAGCAGAGATTTGGTCATCTCTGCACCGGAAGTAGCATAGTTATGGTCTACAGAACCAGTACCCTCCTTAGCTACGCTCCCACATACCCACTAGGCCTAGTTAGCACACATGCCTACTGTAACATCACCATGGTATACGTGGAGATTGGTCCTTAGCTGTTTACCACTATACACACATATAGACGCTCTACTGAGCTCCTTGTACCATGGGAATTACATATCCTACATTGCATTGCCAGTAACAGACATACAGTCGACTAAATTGTCGCCACCACGACTTTTGCATGTAATTCCAAGATGGCAGAAGATATAGTCACTTGTCAACCCCTCGGCTATGTTAGATAGTTTGACCTCAAGGCTGCTTTTTACCACACTGAAAACCCCAACAGAACGAGGTGAGGAACCCACAATCTGTGGGAAAGAGGACACTGGCCAGCCCTTTGCTCTGAGCTCACCACCTCCGACTGGAATGTTCTTCTCCAAGGTGATGTTGACAACCAAGTGAATGCCTTCACTGGACACATCCTTAATCCCTAACAAATACACATAACTCACCGGCAGTATGTGACAAAGCCTATAGAGAGGCTGCTACTGTAGAAGTACGAGATTTGGCGAAGGTCTAAGAGACATCGCACTACCTATAACAGGAACTTGCACTGGCAAGCCTGTACGCATATGGGTGATGCTCAAAAGAGATTGTGTTACATGGTAGTGTGTTATATGAGAGTGTTACATGGTAGTGTGTTACATGAGAGTGTGTTACATGGTAGTGTGTTGCATGAGAGTGTTACATGGTAGTGTGTTGCATGAAAGTGTGTTACGTGGTAAAGTGTTGTATGAGTATGTTACATGGTAGTGTGTTGCATGAGAGTGTTTCATAATGTGTTGCATGGTAATGTGTTGCTTAAGTATGTGTTATATGGTAGTGTGTTATATGGCGTTACATGGTAGTGTGTTATATGGCGTTACATGGTAGTGTGTTATATGGCGTTACATGGTAGTGTGCTTCATGGTATGACAAATTATCCGCCAAAGCACCAATAACTTTTTATGAACTAAGTAATTACCATGTTGAAAACTAATTATATATCTCTGAAGAGTGAATGATCACCTTTGGACACATTAAACACTAATTATTGAAGGCAATGAATTAAATTAATGAATGTCAATATATTGAACCAAGAAAATACATTAAACTACTTTAAGTTGTTAAAAACATAATTCTAAAGACGTTACCAAAATGTGTTTATATATATATATATTTTTTTTTTTTTTTTTTTCAACAAGTCGGCCGTCTCCCACCGAGGCAGGGTGACCCAAAAAGAAAGAAAATCCCCAAAAAGAAAAACTTTCATCATCATTCAACACTTTCACCACACTCATACATAATCACTGTCTTTGCAGAGGAGCTCAGATACTACAGCTGAGAAAAGTCCCTCCCAGCTGTCACTATCTCAGACCCCTCCTTTAAAGTGCAGGCATTGTACTTCCCATTTCCAGGACTCAAGTCCAACTAAATCAATTAACTGGTTTCCCTGAATCCCTTCACACAATGTTACCCTGCTCACACTCCAACAGATCGTCATGTCCCAAAACCATTCGTCTCCATTCACTCCTATCTAACACGCTCACACATGCTTGCTGGAAGTCCAAGCCCCTCGCCCACAAAACCTCCTTTACCCCTTCCCTCCAACCTTTTCTAGGACGACCCCTACCCCGCCTTCCTTCCCCTACAGATTTATACGCTCTCCAAGTCATTCTACTTTGATCCATTCTCTCTAAATGACCAAACCACCTCAACAACCCCTCTTCAGCCCTCTGACAAATACTTTTAGTAACTCCACACCTTCTCCTAATTTCCACATTCCGAATTTTCTGCATAATATTTACACCACACATTGCCCTTAGACAGGACATCTCCACTGCCTCCAGCCTCCTCCTCGCTGCAGCATTTGCAACCCATGCTTCACACCCATATAAGAGTGTTGGTACCACTATACTTTCGTACATTCCCTTCTTTGCCTCCATGGATAACGTTTTTTGTCTCCACAGATACCTCAATGCACCACTCACCTTTTTCCTTCATCAATTCTATGGTTAACCTCATCCTTCATAAACCCATCTGCTGACACATCAACTCCCAAATATCTGAAAACATTTACTTCTTCCATAATCCCTCTCTCCAATGTGATATCCAATTTTTCTTTATTTAAATCGTTTGATACCCTCATCACCTTACTCTTATCTATGTTCACTTTTAACTTTCTACCTTTACACACTCTCCCAAACTCGTCCACTAACCTTTGCAACTTTTCTTTAGAATCTCCCATAAGCACAGTATCATCAGCAAAAAGTAACTGTGTCAACTCCCATTTTGCATTTAATTCTCCATAATTTAATCCCACCCCTCTCCCCAACACCCTAGCATTTACTTCTTTTACAACCCCATCTATAAATATATTAAACAACCATGGTGACATTACACAACCCTGTCTAAGACCTACTTTTACCGGGAAGTAATCTCCCCTCTCCTACACACCCTAACCTGAGCCTCACTATCCTCATAAAAACTCTTTACAGCCTTCAGTAACTTACTACCTATTCCATACACTTGCAACATTTGCCACATTGCTCCCCTATCCACTCTATCATATGCCTTTTCTAAATCCATAAATGCAATAAAAACTTCTACCTTTATCTAAATACTGTTCACATATATGCTTCACTGTAAACACTTGATCTACACATCCCCTACCCACTCTAAAGCCTCCTTGCTCATCTGCAATCCTACTCTCTGTCTTACCTCTAATTCTTTCAATAATAACCCTGCCATACACTTTACCTGGTATACTCAGTAAACTTATTCCCCTATAATTTTTACACTCTCTTTATCCCCTTCCCTTTATATAAAGGAACTATACATGCTCGCTGCCAATCCCTAGGTACCTTCCCTCTTTCATACATTTATTAAACAAAAATACCAACCACTCCAGCACTATATCCCCCTGCTTTTAACATTTCTGTCATGATTCCGTCAATTCCAGCTGCTTTACCCCTTTCATTCTACGTAATGCCTCACGCACCTCCCCACACTCACATCCTGCTCTTCTTCACTCCTAAACGATGTTGTACCTCCCTGGCCAGTACATGAAATTATCGCCTCCCTCTTTTCATCGACATTTAAAAGTTCCTCAAAATATTCCCGCCATCTACCCAATACCTCCAGCTCCCCATCTACTAACTCCCCTACTCTGTTTTTAACTGACAAACCATTCGTTCCCTAGGCTTTCTTACCTTGTTTATCTCACTCCAAAATTTTTCTTGTTTTCAGCAAAATTTCTTGACAGAGCCTCTCCCGTTCTTTCATCCGCTCTTCTTTTGCACTCTCTCACCACTCTCTTCACCTTTCTTTTACTCTCCATATACTCTGCTCTTCTACTAACACTTCTGTTTTGTAAAAACCTCTCATAAGCTACCTTTTCTCTTTATCACACCCTTTACTTCTTCATTCCACCACTCACTCCTCTTTCCTCCTGCACCCACCCTCCTATAACCACAAACTTCTGCCCCACATTCTAATACTGCATTTTTAAAACTATCCCAACTTTCTTCAACCCCCACTACTCCTACTTGCACTAGCCCACCTTTCTGCCAATAGTTGCTTATATCTCACCCTAACTTCCTCCTCCCTTAGTTTATACACTTTTACCTCTCTCTTACTTGCTGTTGCCATTTTCCTTTGTCCCATCTACCTTTACTCTAACTGTAGCTACAACCAAATAATGATCTGATATATCCGTTGCCCCTCTATAAACATGTACATCCTGAAGCCTACTCATCAACCTTTATCCACCAATACATAATCCAACAAACTACTTTCCTTACGTGCTATATCATACCTTGTATATTTATTTATCCTCTTTTTCATAAAATATGTATTACTTATTACCAAACCTCTTTCTACACATAGCTCAATTAATGGCTCCCCATTTACATTTACCCCTGGCACCCCAAATTTACCTACTACTCCATCCACAACATTTTTACCCACTTTAGCATTAAGATCCCCAACCACAATTACTCTCTCACTTGGTTCAAAACTCCCACACACTCACTCAACATTTCCCAAAATCTCTCTCTTCTACACTTCTCTCTTCTCTAGGTGCATAAACACTTACTATAACCCACTTTTCACATCCAACCTTTATTTTACTCCACATAATCCTTGAATTTATACATTTATATTCCTTCTTTACCTGCCATAACTGATTATTCAACATTATTGCCAATTCTTCTTTAGCTCTAACTCTATTTGAAACCCCTGATCTAATCCCATTTATTTCTCCCCACTGAAACTCTCCTACCCCCTTCAGCTTTGTCTCACTTAAAGCCAGGACATCCAGCTTCTTTTCATTCATAACATCTACAATCATCTCTTTCTTATCATTCGCACAACATCCACGCACATTCAAACATCCCACTTTGACGATTTTCTTCTTCTTCTTTTTAGTAAGCTATACAGGAAAAGGGGTTACTAGCCCATTGTTCCGGCATTTTAGTTGACTTTTACAACACGCATGGCTTACGGAGGAAAGATTCTTATTCCACTTCCCCATGGATATGAAAGGGAAAAGCAATAAGAACAAGAACTATTAAGATAAAATCAAAGAAAACTCAGATGAGTGTGTATACAATAAACGTGTACATGTTTGCGTAGTGTGACCTAAGTGTAAGTAGAAGTAGCAAGACGTACCTGAAATCTTGCATGTTTATGAGACAGAAAAAAGACACCAGCAATCCTACCATCATGTAAAACAGTTTCAGGTTTCTGTTTCACAGTCACCTGGCAGGATGGTAGTACCTCCCTGAGTGGTTGCTGTCTACCAACCTACTACTAACTAACTAACTAGTCAGGTTCAACTCACACCCACCCACTTCACTACGTTTTAGGTTGAATAACGGTACTCGGGAGTTTGTTCCACTCATCCACAACTCTGTTACCAAACCAGTGATTTCCAATCTTTTTCCTGATTCTGAACTTTTCCAACTTAACACCATTGCTGCGAGTCCTATCTTAGCTAGATATTTACAACACGCTATTTACATTCCCTTTATTTATTCCTGTTTTCCATTTATATACCTCAATCATATCCCCCCTAATTCTACGCCTTTCTAGAGAGTGCAGATTCAGGGCCCTCAGTCTATCCTCATAGGGAAGATTTCTGATACATGGGATCAACTTTGTCATCCTCCTTTGTACGTTTTCCAGTGCATTTATATCCATTCTGTAATACGGTGACCAGAACTGTGCAGCATAATCTAAATGAGGCCTAACTAAAGATATATAGAGCTGAATAACAACCTGAGAACTCCTGTTACATTGGTCTGCATGATTTTTTTTATTGACTCTATGGTATCTTTTTCAGTATATATATGGAAAATAGTGATTCACTGTGTTTTTATTCATCTGTATCACATCAGGTTGTCAAGTTATATGGAAACGTTACTTTTCTCTTTTCTTATAACATAAGTAAATGAGAAAGTGGTATATTACCAATTGAAATGCTTACCTTATATTGA
Organism: Cherax destructor; assembly: GCA_009830355.1. Lineage (NCBI taxonomy): Eukaryota > Metazoa > Arthropoda > Malacostraca > Decapoda > Parastacidae > Cherax > Cherax destructor. Next base: position 169,286 of record WNWK01003061.1, read on the forward strand.
ATTAAATGTTAAATCAAATATATTTTTCTTTGTTTTCAGATTATTAATATGTCTAGAGGCTGAATAAAATCACCAGACATATTTTGCTATGTCTGCGGGCAATTCACCTCTTCAGATTCCCGAAGCAACATTACTCCTTTATTGAAGCTCTGCTACTTTGTTTATTTTGGCTGCAAACTTGGAGACCAGAACAAACCATTTGCACCACACAAAGCTTGCAAGAGTTGCATCAGTTAGCTCCAAATGTGGTCAGTTAGAAAACTTAATTGTATGCCCTTTGGAGTACCAATGGTATGGCGGGAGCAGATGAACCACCATGATGACTGCTACTTTAGAATGACTAAAGTAGCTGGATTCAACAAGAAGACTAAATATCGCATAATATACCCAAATATTCCTTCAACAATAAGGCTGTTCCACACTCTGAAGATATTCCTGTACCTGTGCCACCTGAGACATGGCAAATTTCATAAGAATCTGATACCAGTGATTCTAAGGAGATGGAAGTAGACTATGAACCATCAACAAATGACGATCCCAAACCCTTCAACCAAGTTGAGCTCAATGACTTGGTGAGGAACCTTAACCTTCCAAAAGAAAGTGCACAGTTACTTGGCTCTAGACTGAAGGAACACAGGCTTCTAGCTCCTGGAACAACATTTGTTTGGTACCGTCATCGTGAAGCGGAATTCACTCAGTTATTTGACTACGAGGAATCTTTAGTTTTCTGTTCAAATATTTATGGGCTTATTGAACACATAGGGATGTCATACAGAGCAGATGAATGGTGACTCATTATTGATTCTTCTAAAAGAAGTTTAAAGGCTGTACTTCTCTTCAATGGCAACACAGCTGCATCTGTGTCCAAATGTCAGAAACTTACGCAAATATGAAGACACTAATATCTGCAATTAAGTACCAGAATCACAATTTTCCCATTTGTGGTGATTTAAAAGTTATTGCTCTCCTACTAGGTCTTCAGGCTGATACACCAAGTATCCCTGTTTTCTGTGTCTTTGGGATAGTAGGGCAGACAACCAGCACTATGAACAAAAAGACTGGCCACCAAGAACCATATTCTTACCCGGAAATCACAAAGTGGAAACTGTGCCACAAGTTGTCCCCAAGAAAATTCTGCTGCCAACACTCCACATCAAATTAGGGCTTACGAAAATTTTGTGAAGGCCTTGAACAAGAATGGAACTGCTTTTAAGTACCTGGAGTCAAAGTTTCCTCGTATAAGTGAAGGCAAGCTAAAGGCAGGAATCTTTGTTGGCCCTCAGATTCGGGAATTGATGAAGGACAAGCATTTTGATGAAGCATTAGCAGGTGTCGAGGTGAATGCCTGGTTTTCATTCAAGCAGATTGTCCACAACTTCCTGGGAAACAGGCGCTTCTCCGAATATGAAAAAAATTATCCAAGACCTGATTTCAAGTTTCCAACAACTTGGGTCTAGAATGAGTGTGAAGATGCACTTTTTGCACTCACATCTTGACTATTTTCCCAACAATTGTGGGGACTACAGTGAGGAACAAGGAGAGCGGTTCTATCAGGATATTTGCACCATGGAAACTCGAATCCAGGGCAAATGGAATGTCAGCATGATGGCGGATTACTGCTGGTCATTGAAACGTAATGGTCTCAATGCACAGCACAAGCAAAAATCAGAGCGGTCCTCCTTCCTTTTATTCAATATGTAGGCTAACCATTAGGAACATATTTTTTTAATAAAATCATTTGATTTGATTCATGTTAATTTGGAATTATTATGTTCTTAAAACTAACAGAATGTGCTTTTCCATGATTACTTGCCTAATTTTAATAAAGTGACAATTTATTAAAAATTTACTTTTTTTTTATTATCATTTATTTGTATTTTATTCAAAATTCTTACGTGATAGAGCAAAATGGTTTAGATATTTACAATCAACAGTCCAAGAATAAGTAAGATCGCAACCATGAATAAAAATAAAAATGAAAAACATTCCAAATGCAGACCAGTGTTATTTATGATTCTTGTTATGAAGCCAAGGATTCTGTTCGCTTTATTGCCAACACTTATGCACTGTTGTCTTGGTTTTTGATTACTGCTAACCAGAACTCCCAAATCCTTTTCGCAATCAGCAATATTAAGATCTACATTATTTAGTTTATATGTGGCATAGTTATTTTCCTTTCCAATGCTTAGAACTTTGCATTCGTCTATATTAAACTGCATCTGCCACTTCACCGACCACTGCATCAGTCTATTCAAATCTTCTTGGAGTGCTCTAATATCCTCGTCAGAATGAATTCGACGGCCTATTTTGGTGTCATCAGCAAACTTGCTTATGTCGCTATTTATTCCCTCATCTATGTCGTTTATGTAGATTGTGAACAACAAAGGGCCTAACACTGATCCCTGTGGAACACCTCTCGTGATGCTTCTCCACTCTGATTTCTCTCCATTTATGCAAACTCTCTGCTACTTATTGGTCAACCACGCCTCTATCCATTAAAAAAAATTCACTTCTTATTCCGTGTGCAAACACCGCCCATACCGTGGTTCGTGAGTTTTCATATTAGGATTTCACAACAGGAAAACAAATCAGCAAACATATGGAAGATGGCAAAATTTTGAACCAATTTCAGTGTATTTCACTCTTCACCGTCGGCGAAGCATAAGGCATCTTTTTCTCGCATATGAAGCTACGACACAGAAGTTTTGAAGGTTATCCAAGCCATTCCACTAGGCTCAGAATTTGTTTAATAACTTTGCTCATAGGGCACCTGCACATGCAAATTGTTCCAAGAATCTGGTCCTCGTTACTATTCGAGTTATGAGAGATAAAGTAATTCTAATACTAGAAGGAAGACAAAATTATTTAGACAACTACTTAAAGGTCCTCTTGTAGGATTAGCTAACTACTCAAGAATTTGCACATGAAAACGTGTTTATTTCTCAGTGAATATTCTCCCAGAGTAATGAAGCTCTCAGGTGTGTTTATTTTCACAGAGGTGTGTCTCCCATATTAAATAGACCGGAAGCTGTGAATCTCAGCGTATTTACAACATAATCTGAAGTTTTCACTGTAATTTCACCTAGAAGTGTGTATCTCTGAGTGTATATGGAATGAGAAGTCTGTATCTCTCAAGGAATTCACATTTAGAAATGTATATATCTCAGTATGTTTACACCGACTGGTATGATTTTTTAGTGTATACACCGGGAGGTAGGTATCGCTCAGTTTATATACTCCGAGAGGTATATCTTAGTGTATATCCACGCCGTGAAGTGTGCATGTATAATATACACTGATAGGTGTGTATCTTCTTTAATTTGCTCCGAGAGGTATGTATATTGAGTACTTTTGCACCATGAGGTGTGTATCTATTAGTGAATATACACACAGAAATGTGTATCTCAGTGTATATACATCAAGAGGTGTACATGTGTGATTACACACAAGTAAGTGTGGATTTTTCAGCTTATGTAGAGCGGGAGGAGTGTATCTCAAAGGGAATCTTTTTGGAATACTCTGAGAGTTCTCTCAGGAAAGATTAATTACTGGATCTGCCTAATTCATCTAACAAAATAAGAAATGAGACCAATTAATGCTTCTACAGCTCACTAGTTAATGATCACTTAACTCTTAGCAATTTAACTCTTGAGACTCGTTCTTAATACACAATCATAACTCACTTTTACCCTTGAATGCTGGTGAAGGGCTCTTGAAATAGGGAATTGGATCTGTGCTCCAATTCCGTGAATTGAGCCTGAATGCCTTCCATTCCCCCCCCCCACAGGTGCTGTATAATTTGTACGGGTTTAGTGCTCCCTCATAATAATAATAATAATAGTTTTTCACTCTTAAACTGTGACTCTCCTTAATTAATATTAGAAACTAAGTCCTCATAATTTATTGAAAATGGAACCATGCTAATTTTTTTTTGCCGATACTAATACTATATTTTAGGCTGATGCCGATACCATCAAAATATATCAATACCTGCTGATACCGATATCGATACTGTAGCCTTATGAATAAATGGAATTAAGAGGATATAAGCCTTAGAATCAAAAACTGTATTAAAGTGATTGATGTCCGTGGTATGCATGTTTAATATAGGCTTCCCATGCTGTGTATTATATAATCTGTGTATGACACATAGATGGTTCTGTGTTAAATACACAGATGGTTCTGTGTAACATACTCGGATGGTCTTCTCGGGAAAATAATCTACTAGTAAAGTTCTCGTGTACATTATTTCCCGGTATATATAATTCACCAGATTCTTCGACCCTTCACTAGTTGTTTGTTCAGTATCACAATGTTCAAGTTAATTTTGCATCCATATTACCACTCTCACATTTGTTTTCACTCACCAATACGTAGCAGATGCTTCACAAATCCATGTCATCAAAGAACTTTAACTTTTTCACAGATAATGACAAAATCGGCTAATCGACCATATTTACAGTCTTCTTACTAATGCACACACCTGCCTCAGACACATGTTGTTATCCAGCTGTCGTACCCTCTAGGCAGTCTCTTCCCTCCATCTTCAAGTTAACAGCTTCCACTGTTCACTACGAATAAAATAAATTTACAACGATTAAAACTTACTTTGCCTTAAAAATGTAGTAAAAAATATAAGTTAAAATTGCTTTACTAACAATAAAGAATGTTTTCACTATGAATAAAAAAGATATACAATATAAATAATACAATCCAAATCTATCATCACCTGTTGATACCAAACCTACATCATCCTCTTCCACGTTATGTTGTCGATTACAAGGCTCGAATATTATCTTCCTCAAATTTCGTGGCCAGGCCTTGGACATTGCACTGACGTTCCCCACACTACAACATTTTCCACTACTATAAAACACCTGGGGAATAGGAGGGGCGGAGAGATAATTAGGATAAATTTGAGGGAGGAAAGGGTAGCTCAAATTAATTGCACCGGGGAGCCTTTGCGTGCACTGACGTCCATGGACCTGCAGTTTTCCTATACGGGGTTACCTTTCTCGGATAGCACAGCGAGCGAAATACTCTTAGTTCATCCTGATGTTCGCTCTGTAGTCACCGCAAAACTATAAGCAAATGCAAATTTAAGAAAAAAATGTATATTCATCAGCATCAAAGCATTTCCTTTGAAATGTGAGAAAATTAAGGAAAGTAAGTGAACTAAGAAACATATGCAAACTAATAAAAGTAAGCAAACTTACAGTAGTAAGCAAATTAAGAAGGTAAGCGAACTTAGAAAAGTCAGCAGACTAATAAAAATAAGCAAACTAAGAAAAGTAAGCAAACTAATAAATGTAAACAAACTGAAAAAAATAAGGAAACTAAAAAAATATGCAAACTAATAAGAGTAAACAACCTGGAAAATTAAGCAAACTAATATAGTTAACTAGGAAATGCAAACAAACTAAAGAAAATTATCAAAGAAAAGTATGCAAACAAAGAAAAGTAAGAAACTAAGGACAACTTTTACTTATTCCGTTATGTACTCTGAAAATTGTGAAGTACAGTGATTGTACTCTACAAGACCAGGAGTACAGCATACATATTCTGAAATATGGGTAATACAGAACATGGACTCTGAAAGAGGGTAGAAGGAGGTCCCACGAGATATGTTGGTTCCCTTCTGACTCTCACACTGTCGAAGAGAGAGAGAGAGAGAGAGAGAGAGAGAGAGAGAGAGAGAGAGAGAGAGAGAGAGAGAGAGAGAGAGAGAGAGAGAGAGAGAGAGAGAGAGAGAGAGAGAGAGAGAGAGAGAGAGAGAGAGAGAGAGAGAGAGAGAGAGAGAGAGAGAGAGAGAGAGAGAGAGAGAGATTATAAATATTATAATCATGGGGGAGCGGATGGAAGGTATTCAGGCTTAATTCAGGGAACTGAAGCACAGATTCAATTCCCAAGATCAAGAGCCCCTCACCAGCGTCAAGGAACCTCCCTTGAGGAGAGAGAGAGAGAGAGAGAGAGAGAGAGAGATAAAAGAGTGATCACGACGGAGTGAGTGAATAAGATAGCACTTATGAAGGAGAAAGAGAGAAATAGAAAGGCAAACTTTATCCTGTTCCCCTTTAAAATGTCTCATAACAATAAAAATGCTTTCAAATGAGCTGATGTAGGTAACAGCTCTTAGCATGTAAATAAAGTTAGGAACTTTAAACTAACCTTGTGAAACCCTGTGAAAAAAAAAAAGACAGAGAGAGACACAGCTAGAAAGAAAGAGAGAGAGAGAGAGCAAGAACTCAATAAAAGAGCGCCAGTGAGTAACATGGAAAGGGAGAGTAAAGGTGGATATTTTCTATATACGGGTCACTGTCCTTCCCAAAAAAAACTGGTTATTTTTTATTAATTTTATTTAGCATTTTCCTATACTCATTTATTGGATGTTTTCTTTTGCGAGCATTTTTTTTTTATTTTGCCTGTTTCTTTTATATTTGCTTGTTTTAATGCAGAATAAAATTAATTTCTTGTTTATTTCCTTCGACATAGTAACTTTGTCTATATTCTGATGTTTGTTTGTGTTTACTTACTGAATTTTCTTATCTTATAAGTTTTACTGAATCTAAATAAATGGCTTAATGATTCCTTATTTATACTAAAAAGGCTTTTCTTACTTGTTTATTTGCTTACTTTATTTAATTGTTTAATGGCTTAATTATCGTAGTTTTATTTTTTCCTTAGTTTGCTTCATTTTCTTAGTATGAATACTTTTCTTAGTTTGCTTAATACAAATACTTTTTTAGTTTGCTTACTTTTCTTATCTTGTTTACTTTTCTTCTACCTGGAGGGTGCTCCTGGGGTCAACGTCCCCGTGGCCCAGTCCTTGACCAGGTCTCCCGGTGGATCAGGACGTGATGAACCAGGCTGTTACTACTGGTAACACGCAGTCCAACTTACAAACCACAGCCCGGTTGAACAGGTACTGATTTTAGGTACCTGTCCAGTTCTTCCTTGAAGACACCCAGGGATCTGTTGGTAATTCCCCTTATGTATGATGAGAACAGTCTTGGTCCCTGGACACTTATTGTGTTTTCTCTTAGTGTGCTTACAGCACCCATGTTTTTCATTGGAGGTAAGTTGTACCATCTGCTTAGTCTTTTGCTTTTGTTGGGAGTGATTTCTGTGTGTAGATTTGGGACCAGACCCTCTAGGATTTTCCAGGTGTATGATGTATTTTTCTCGCCTGCATTTCAGGGAGTACAGATCAAGGAACTTCAAACGTTTCTGATAATTAATACACGGTACCAATTAACAGAGTCCATATACATATTTCGAGTCTTAGAGAGTACATACTCTGTATTTACAGTGTTACATACATATATTGTACATACCACCTTTATAAGTACATAAAGTGTCATTATATGTATTTCATTTAACATATACAGTACTTACTATATTTCAGAGTACGTTTGCTGTGATTCACATCATCCAGAGTACAGAGTATATACACTATTCTTCACACCTTTCAGAGAATATAAACTGTATTTCCATCTTTCAGACTGTACTCTCCTGATTCATAGTACAAAACATGTCCTTCCCGTATTTCAGATCAGAAACACTATCCCTCCCATCTTATTGAGTACATAAACTGGCCTTTCTATTTTTTTGATTACATACACTGCCCTTCCTATTTTTTAGAGCAAATGAACTATATTTCCAATGTTTTACATAACATGCAATGTATTTCCCATCTTTTAGAGTACATACACTATACTTCTCATGTTTCAGAGTACATAATAATGTCTGTCCTTTCCTTTAAAGTGAATTTACTGTACTTCCCATTTTTTCATAGTACAAACATTTTCCTTAACTTGTTTCAAAGTACATACACTCTACTTACCATGTATAAGAGTACATACACTCTACTTACCATGTATAAGAGTACATACACTGTACTTACCATGTATCAGAATACAAACATTTCCCTTTGAGAGTATATATACTATACTTACCATGTATTAGAGTACAAACATTTTCCTTCCTTTTCAGAGTACATACACTGTACTTCCCATCTCTAAGAGTCTCTTTCCCATCTTTTAGAATACTTTAATTCCATTAACTATTCCACACTCAAACTTTCCCGACTGCTTTCAACTTTCACTCAGTGTAAAGACTTTCACTGTCATTCATTTACAACACCTTCAAATATTTTAAGTATTTACAACACCTACAAATATTTACAATACGTACAAATATTTACAACTCCTATAAATATTTACAATACCTACAAATATTTGCAACACCTATACATATTTTCAATACCTACAAATATTTACAATTCCTACAAATATTTACAATACCTACAAATATTTACAACACCTACAAATATTTACAATACCTACAAATATTTACAACACCTATAAATATTTACAACGCCTACAAATATTTACAACACCTACAAATATTTACAACACCTACAAATATTTACAATACCTACAAATATTTGCAATGCCTACAAATATTTACAATACCTACAAATATTTACAATACCTACAAATATTTACAATGCCTACAAATATTTACAATACCTACAAATATTAACAATTCGTAAAAATATTTACAGTGCCTACAAATATTTACAACACCTACAAATATTTACAACTCCTACAAATATTTACAATACCTACAAATATTTACAAGGCCTACAAATATTTACAATACCTACAAATATTAACAATTCGTAAAAATATTTACAGTGCCTACAAATATTTACAACACCTACAAATATTTACAACTCCTACAAATATTTACAATACCTACAAATATTTACAATGCCTACAAATATTTACAATACCTACAAATATTTACAATTCTTAAAAATATTTACAATGCCTACAAATATTTAGAACACCTACAAATATTTACAACACCTACAAATATTTACAATACCTACAAATATTTACAATGTCTACAAATATTTACAATACTACAAATATTAACAATTCGTAAAAATATTTACAGTGCCTACAAATATTTACAACACCTACAAATATTTACAACTCCTACAAATATTTACAATACCTACAAATATTTACAACACCTACAAATATTTACAATACCTACAAATATTTACAATTGTAAAAATATTTACAACACCTACAAATATTTACAACACCTACAAATATTTACAACACCTACAAATATTTACAATACCTACAAATATTTACAATTCGTAAAAATATTTACAACACCTACAAATATTTACAATGCCTACAAATATTTACAATACCTACAAATATTTACAATTGTAAAAATATTTACAATGCCTACAAATATTTAGAACACCTACAAATATTTACAACACCTACAAATATTTACAATACCTACAAATATTTACAATGTCTACATATATTTACAATACCTACAAATATTAACAATTGTAAAAATATTTACAGTGCCTACAAATATTTACAACACCTACAAATATTTACAACTCCTACAAATATTTACAATACCTACAAATATTTACAACACCTACAAATATTTACAATACCTACAAATATTTACAATTCGTAAAAATATTTACAACACCTACAAATATTTACAACACCTACAAATATTTACAACACCTACAAATATTTACAATACCTACAAATATTTACAATTCGTAAAAATATTTACAACACCTACAAATATTTACAACTCCTACAAATATTTACAACACCTACCAACATTCACAACACCTACAAATGTCTATGACCACATACATTTAACACTTACGTTTCGCCCTTCATAGAGCGAAACGTTACCGCAATAAAATGTCACATTATTTACATGTGTGTCCAAATTTCTTTATAGTTGTTATTTTTTAAATGTTTCCTTTTTTGTACCTTGGAAAAGTGGGATAGAATCATTCTCCTGTACCAATGTGTATTCCCCTTCGCTCGTCTCAATCATTAAAAAAACAAATTAATTTTATCTTCTGACTATTTAAACATGAGTGGGTGTAGTATAGATGAGACAAATTAAGAATAGATTTGTTACTGTTATGAATGAAAATATGTTGAACGTCGTAGCACTAAGTGAAACGAAGATTAAAGGGGTAGGGAAATTTCAATAGTGAGGAGACACTGGGAGTTACATGGTGTGTATCTGAGAGATCTGGAACTAAAGGAGTAGATGTATTAGTAAATAATTAACTAAAGAAGGGAAATGAGAATATGCCTTTTATTAAAAAAAAACATGTGCATTAGAATATGGATTGGATGTGAGATATTACTTAGAGTAAGTGTTTATTGACCTGGAAGAGACAGAGAGAGAGAGAGATAAATGCGTGGAACAGTGACTTAGAAACTTCTGTCAGTTGTATTTCACTTGACATTCTGTATTGTCAATCACGTACTACAAATTACTGATGTTAAAATTATATATCTTCAAATAATGTCTGCTATAAGACATATACATAGAGCAATAGACCCCTAAACTTTAGGAATATATAACTTGCTGCACAAGGGCACAGTTGCTTCAGGAACAAGAGGAACCTCAGAGACAACAGCTTTGTTTATTGACAAGTAAATTGTTGGTGTGAAGAGGGACTGATTACCTCATCTTTGTATATAGTTCTTCTGTCTTCAAGTTATGTCCTGGAATCTGTATTGATAATGCCACTGGAGGGCGAAACGTCTACAATAAAGATACCCAGATGTTGCACATGTGTTAATTTTTTTATCTTGTCGGTATTGCAAACCATTCATGTACAACAAAAGAAAGCATACTTATTGTTTAAGTAAAGATGCAAATTTAGGCAACAACTGGAAATTGTTAATGAGGCTGTGAATATTTATATTTGCTTTATCTCATGGGAAATTCAGTGGATGGATCTGAGTGCTTATTCAAAGCCAGGATTAATTCTGCAGTCTACTGATGATAGAGCCACCCTGAAGTCAGCCTTACAAAGAGCAGAGTTCGAAATTTTGTGTTAATGATGCGCAAAGCGAGTATCCCTCAGTCAGGCTGAGTATCCTCTCAGTCAGGCTGAGTATCCTCTCAGTCAGGCTGAGTATCCTCTCAGCTTCCCCAGGGCTGAGTATCCCCTCAGTCAGGCTGAGTATCCTCAGTCAGGCTGAGTATCCTCTCAGTCAGGCTGAGTATCCTCTCAGTCAGGCTGAGTATCCTCTCAGTCAGGCTGAGTATCCCCTCAGTCAGGCTGAGTATCCCCAGTCAGGCTGAGTACTTTTCAAACCGACACTACACAATTGATATTTTTAAATAAAAAGTGCTTTGATGTACCATTTGTTAAAATAGCATTGAAGCTCATCGTTTATTCAACAAAACAGCCTCAGTAAAATACTAAATATTAACAAATAAATAAAAATAAACTAAATAACTAAAACTCAATATTTTTTATTGTTACCTCTCGTAATCGTCCCCAGTTTGAGAACACCTGCACAGTAGGAAAAGAAATTTAGAAGTTGTTGGGTGAATGTTTAGGAAGTTTTCGACCAAATGAGAGAATAATTATTGTGGGGAACCTAAGAACAAAAGTGGGGAGAATATTGAATATTGTAAAGTAGGTAACCTGGAGTGCCAGGGATAAACGATAATGAAAAAGATTTGGTAATAGGTCATATTTATTTTAAGATATTTTAAGAAAAAGACGCTAAATAAGTGAACGAAATGTGATATAGGAAGGCAGTTTGTAGACTATGTATGGGTAGATAAAAGGTTAAAGGATAGAATATTGATTGTGCAGATTTTATTCGACGAACAACAGATAAGGCGGATCATTATCTAGTGGTAGCTTGAAGGAGAAGTGGAAGATGAAACGCAAAGCGAATGTTATCAGTGGGGAAGAGATAAGTGAAGTAAATGATCTGAAGTTAGTTAGGGGAAGGTATAAGAAAATATGAAAAAAAAAAAAAGGCTAAGAAGAGTGTGGACAATGAGAGAAATGTGGAAGATTTAGACAGCAGTACTGCTCTAGGGGGTGAGGGGGAATATAAATGATTGGCGAAATAAGGATAAAAAAGAGAGTGGTAAAGAAGAAATGTTAGCAAATTAGATCATTTTACAATGTTTATATTATTTACCTGAAGGCAGAGTATATGGTGAGGTTATGAGACTAGTAAGGCATTGTAAAAGGAGAGCGAATAAGAGCACAAGTAAGACATTATCAAAAATTTTGCTAAGAAAACGAAGTAATTTTGGAAAAGGATAAATGAGTTGAGAAAACATGGGGAACAAATAGACTTGGAAGCTGAAAATCTAAAAGAGGAAATGTTTAAATGTCAAGTGAGGCGGTGGAAAGACAGAGAGAATTTTTGAGGGATCTGTAAAATGTTAATGAATAAAGGGAGGCAATGTCTTCATGTACTAGACAGGGAAGAATAAGGTCAGTAAAGAGTAAAGAAGAGCCAGAGGTGGATGCGAGGGAAGCAAGTGAGGTAGGTTAAATAAAAGTGAATACAGCTGCTGGATAGAGAGGATTAAGTCTGAGTAGTTAAAAGCTGTGGAGTGATTGGTGTATTTGATCAATATATGTGTGAAAGGGAGAAGGTACCTAAGGACTGACAGAGAGCGTGCATAATTTCTTGGTATAAGGGAAAATGGGGACAAAAGAGAGTAAAATTTAGAGAATAAACCTGATGAGTATACCTGGTAAAAACAGTGTTTGGATGGGTAGGAA
>WNWK01003062.1:0-5000 GCA_009830355.1 Cherax destructor
GAACCTTGATACTTGACCTTGAACCTGACTTTTGAACGATAATTGACCTAAAACCTGAGTAAGAACAAGGGAATAATTCCGAGACGCTGATCGGTGACAAGCAAACAAATACGTAAGACCTTACGACAATGTAAACACATACCAAAAAAAAAAAAAAAAAGTAGAACCTAACACAAGAAAGACAAACACTCATAATCCCCACAAGGAAACCAAACAAACAAACACAGCCTAGTCAGCTAACAAAAACAATGAAATCGAAGATGTCTCCTCACAGTGGGAGAGAAAAAGTTTTATCTCCCACAATGGGACGGAAGGACAGACTCACCCACGGTGGGACGGGAGGACAGACTCACCCACGGTGGGACGGGACGACAGACTCACCCACGGTGGGACGGGACGACAGACTCACCCACGGTGGGACGGGACGACAGACTCACCCACGGTGGGACGGGGGGTCAGACTCCCCCACGGTACTGTCTCAACATACAAATAAACAATGTGTTCCCCCTTACACTAACACACACACAGCTTTATGAATAGATATGACGGTCACAAAGCTAGAGGGATCCTTGTCGTCTTCAATGAAGATAAGGGTCAGGAGCTGTGACTCGATTCCTACAAAGACTTATATGTAAGTACACATACCTACCTACCTACATGCATACATAAGAACATAAGAAAAAAGGAACACTGCAGCAGGCCAACCTTGAGTTAACCCTCTCCAGGTAGTCAGGTCACTTCCACTTAAGGAATTAGTACGGCATCTGACCTAGTAGCACAACTAGTCAGGTCCAACTCACACCAACCCACTTACGTATTTCCAGGAACACTGCAGCAGGCCAACCTGGAGTTAACCCTCTCCAGGTAGTCAGGTCACTTCCACTTAAGGAATTAGTACGGCATCTGACCTAGTAGCACAACTAGTCAGGTCCAACTCACATCAACCCACTCATGTATTTATCTAACCTATTTTTAAAACTACACAACGTCCTAGCCCCTATGACGGTACTCGGGAGTTTGTTGCACTCATCCACAACTCTATTACCAAACCAGTGCTTTCCTATATCCTTCCTGAATCTGAACTTTTCCAACTTGAAACCATTGCTGCGAGTCCTGTCTTGGCTGGATATTTTCAGCACGCTATTTACATCCCCTTTATTTATTCCTGTTTTCCATTTATACACCTCAATCATATCCCCCTAATTCTATGCCTTTCTAGAGAGTGCAGATTCAGGGCCCTCAGTCTGTCCTCATAGGAAAGATTTCTGATACATAGGATCAACTTTGTCATCCTCCTCTGTACGTTTTCCAGTGCATTTATATCCATTCTGTAATACGGTGACCAGAACTGTGCAGCATAATCTAAATGAGGCCTAACCAAAGATATATAGAGTTGAAGAACAACCTGAGGACTTCTATTATTTATACTTCTTGATATGAAGCCAAGGATTCTGTTAGCTTTATTGCGAACACTTATGCACTGTTGTCTTGGTTTCAGATTACTGCTAACCAGAACTCCTAAATCCTTCTCGCAATCACAAGTATTAAGATCTACATTATTCAGTTTATATGTGGCATGGTTATTGTCCTGCCCAACATTTAGAACTTTGCATTTGTCTACATTAAACTGCATCTGCCACTTCTCCGACCACTGCATCAGTCTATTCAAATCATCCTGGAGTGCTCTAATGTCCTCATTAGAATGAATTGGACGGCCTATTTTGGTGTCATCAGCAAATTTGCTATGTTGCTATTTATTCCCTCATCTATGTCGTTTATGTAAATTGTAAACAGGGGGCCCAAAACTGTCCCGTGTGTAACACCGCTTGAGACGCGCCCCCATTCTGATTTCTCTCCATTTATGCAAACTCTCTGCCGCCTATTTCTCAACCATGCCTCTACCCAGGAAATTTTTTTCCTCCTATTCCGTGTGCCGTTTCCTCAATAGCCTCTGATGTAGAACTCTATCGAAAGCCTTACTGAAGTCCATATACACAATATCATATTCATTACCATGATCTACCTCCTCAAACACCTTAGTGAAAAAAGTTAGTAAATTCGTAAGACAGGGACGCCCCTTAGTAAAACCGTGTTGAGATTCATTAATCAATTTATGCCTTTCAAGATGGCTACGAATTGCCTCGACAATTATTGATTCCATAAATTTACCAACAATGGAGGTAAGGCTTATTGGTCTATAGCTCGAAGCTAAGGACCTGTCACCTGCCTTGTAAATAGGTATTACATTTGTTCTTTTCCACTTGTCTGGCACTATGCCAGTTTGTAGTGATATATTGAAAAGATTTGCCAAAGGTTTGCTAAGTTCCTCTTTACATTCCGCTAGTATCTTCCTGAGTAAAAACTGAGAGGAAGTGAGTATTGAAAATTTCACACATATCCTTATCACTGTCCGTGATCTGTCCTGAGTTACTCTTAAGTGGGCCTATCTTGTCCCTAATCTTACTTCTGTATACCTGAAAGAACCCTTTTGGGTTAGTTTTCGAATCCCTTGCGACCTTAGCCTCATAATCCCTTTTTGTTTTTCTTATTCCTTTTTTTATTTCTCTCTTTAATTGAAAATATTGATTTCTTATTTGTCCATCCCCTCTTTTGATACGCCTATATATGCCTCTCTTCTGACCAATGAGATGTTTTAATCTATTGTTCATCCATTTAGGATCATTTTTGTTAGATCTAATTTCCCTACTCGGAACAAAAGTTGTCTGGGCAGCTAGAACTACGCTCTGGAAAACGTCATATTGACAACCAAAACCACCTACCTGACCCATAATCAGGTCATCCCAATTTAGCCCACCTAGGTAATTTCTCAGCCCCATGAAGTCGGCTAAGCGAAAGTCTGGAACAGAGACTTGATTGCAGTTACCTGGGTAATTCCATGATATATTGAAACTAAGTGATTTGTGATCACTTTCACCAAGCTCTTCATTAACCTCAAGATTATTAATTAGTGATTCTTTGTTGGCAAGAACCAAATCAAGCAAGTTGCTACCTCTAGTTGGTTCTGTCACAAACTGTTTCAAAAAACAATCCTGAACCGTATCAAGAAAGTCACTAGACTCAAGATTACCTGTCACATTGTTCCAATCAATTTGTCTAAAGTTAAAATCTCCCATTAACACAACATTTTCATATCTAGACGCCTCATGAATTTCGTCCCATAGCAGCTTACTGCACTCCCTATCTAGGCTTCGGGGCCTGAATCACCAAATTAATATCACACCTCGAGAAATTGTACCAAACAGATTCTGTGTCCGATGTTTCTAATCTTATATCTTGTCTAACACAACAATTTAAATTATCTCTGACAAACATCGCCACTCCACCACCCTTCCTGTTGACCCTATCAGTGTGGAATAGTTTATAATCCTGTATGTTGCACTCGGAAGGCATTTCTCTATCTTTCAGGTTGAACCAGGTCTCTGTTATTGCAATAATAACTATATTACCTGCACTTGCAAGTAATCTTAGCTCATCTATCTTATTTCTTAGACTCCTACTATTTGTATAGTAAACCTTAAGGGAGCTAGTCACTCATTGCCCTCTACTATCTCTCTTTGTTTGTTGATCAAATGCTTTGCCTTTACTAGCAACTTTATTTGAATATTGTCTTTTGAACATATCCCTGAGGTATCCTGGTAATATCTGCTGTTTCCAACCCTAATACTACAGCCTGATTGTTTCCTACAAACACCCATACCTCTATAATCTATCAGTTTAAAGTCCTAGACAAGTCTCCAATGACCCCCTCAATCGATTCGGCTAATGCAACCACTTCAGCCCCAGAGAGATGAACCCCATCCCTTGCATACATATCACGTTTGCCATAGAATTTGTCTCAGTTATCAATGAATGGAATTGCAAGTTCCTTGCAGTACCTGTCTAGCCAGCAATTTATACCAATTGCCCTAGACATCCATTCATTGCCCACTCCCTTTCTAGGCAAAATGCTACATATGATTGGGATCCCTCCCTTAGACCTAGCTACTGATATGGCTGACCTGTACTTATCTAGTAGCTCCTGTCTTCTGCCCTTCCCAATGTCATTTCCACCAATACTAAGACAAATAATGGGCTTGTTCCCATTACCTGACACAATATTATCCAACCTGCTGACTATGTCACCAACACCAGCTCCTGGGAGGCACACCCTCTGTCTGACATTCCTGTCTCTGTTACAAAAAGCACGGTCCATATATCTTACCTGAGAGTCTCCCACAATCAGAATATTCTTACCTTGATTAGCAGGGAAGTCAGTGGTACCTTTAACCTCACTAACCACTGAAGTACACTCGCCCTGGAGAACAGAGAATCGATTTCCTACCTTCACATCTTCTCTATTATTTATTTATTTCATTACCTTCGTTTTTCTTTCTCTCATACACCTTCCTCTTCTCCCTCTTCCTTTTCTGCCATGTCTTTATTATCCTCCTCCTACCTCCATCCTCACACATTATCCTCCTCTTTTCTCTTATTTTCTTCCCATTCCTCCTCAACCTTCTCCCTCCCAGTTTACCATAAATTTCTGCCACACACCTCATTATCCTCTTCTTCCTGCTGCTTTTCCAACTTTCTCGTCACTCATTACCTCCTCTACCCCTTTCCTCATTTTTCTCATTGTTCTGTTTCCCTTGATTTGCCTCTATTTCCTCTAAACCTCTTTTTTCCTCCTCTTCTCGTCCCTCTTATTTTCCTCCCTTTTCCCCTCCCCCTCTACTCCCCTTCCTCATCCTTCTCATTCTCCTCTTATTTTCCTCCCATTTCCCCTTCGTTTATACTCCCCTTCTTTATTTTTCCCCAATGTTTCCCCTCCTCCCCCTCCCTACTTCCCTACATTCTCATTCTCTATCCCCCTCCTCATATTCCTCCACCGTCTCTACACCTCTTTCTCGTCCTTCTCATTATTATTCTCTTCATCCCCTCCCTCTCTCCTACCCCCCTCCCTCCTCTATATCAATAACAATCAAAGGTAATCAATACAA